>OLKM01003939.1:0-27534 GCA_900291075.1 Melanogrammus aeglefinus | reverse complement strand
GTGTCTACTCTTATGTTTTTTAGATGCCGCCCGATAAAAACTACGAAGGGTTACCCCTTATGTATTGTATTTGATAAATATCACATTTAATTTGATAAAAAAACGACAGTGTTTCACCTTATTTTAGTTGATAAAAACGTCAGTGTTACCCTTAGTTTTATCTATAAAAAACAACAGTGTTACCCTTATGTTTTTTTTATGACCACCGATGAAAAAAACGAACAGTGTTTACCCCTTTGTTATCTGATAAAAAAGACAGTTTACCCCTTATGTTTTAGTGATAAAAACGAACAGTGTCTTACCCCTGTGTTTTTTGATGCACGACCGAATGAAAATACGACAGTGTTACCTCTTTATAGTTTTATTGAAAAACGGCCAGTGTTACCCTTGTGTTTATTTTGATGACACCGGATTGAAAATACGACAGTGTTACCCCTTAGGTTTTATTTGATAAAAAAAACGACCCAGTGTTACCCCTTCGTGTCTTTTTTGATGCACCGATGAAAATACGACAGTTTACCCTTATGTTTTATTTGATAAAAAACGAGTGTTAACCCGTTATGTTTTTGTTCTTGATGAACGACCGATAAAATACGACAGTGTTAACCCCTTATTTTTTTTGATAAAACGCAGGTGTTACCCTTATGTTTTTTTGATGACGACCGATGAAAATACACATGTTAGGCCCTTATGTTATTAATTTGAGAAAAACGACAGTTTTACCCCTTGTGTTTTTTTTGATAAAAACGACAGTGTTACCCCTTGTGTTTTGTCTGATAAGAAACACAGGAACACCCAACTAGAGAGCTGGGATCGGAACTCGCAAACCGTTCGTTATAGACAACTACTCAACCTCCTGAGCTAAGGCAGCCCCCTAAAGTAGCATATCTACCCGATTTCTTTCATATGATAACTAAATGGACAGTGATTACCCCATTATATTTTATTTGATCAAAAAACACAGTGTTACCCTATGTTTATTTGATAAAAAACAGAACAGATTACCCTTACTTTTTTTCTGATGAACGACCGATGAAAAGACGACGTCTACCCCTTATGTTTTATTGGATAAAAAACGACAGATTTACCGCCTGTGTATTTTTTATGACGACCGATAACATACGACCCAGTGTTACCCCTTATTTTCTTTTGAATAAAACGACAGTCTTACCCCTTGCTTTATTTTTTATGCCGACCGATGAAATACAGACAGTGTACCCTTATTGTTTTATTGATAACAAAAACGAACAGTGACCCCTTTATGTTTTTTGATACGGACCGATGAAATACGACAGTGTTACCCTTATGGATTTTGTTTGATAAGAATGACAAGTTTAACCACCTAAAGTTTATTTGACATAAAAAAACCAGTTGGTACCTTATGTTTTTTGAATAAATGATCACATTGTTTAATTTGATAAAAAAACCGAACCATGTTTCCCCTGTTTTATTGATAAAAACACAGTGTTACCCCTTATTTCTTTTTTAGGACGACGACATAAAAACACAGTTTACCCCCTTATTTTATTGATAAAAAACGACAGTGTTCCCCTTCGATTTTATTTGAATAAAAACAACAAGGTTACCCCTTGCGTATTTTTTGATGTACCGGACCGATTAAAAATACCGACCAGTTTACCCCTATGTCTTATTGATAAAAAACGCAGTCTACCCCTGTCGTTTTTTTTGATGACGGACCGATGAAAATACGACAGGTACCCCTTATGTTTTATTTGATAAAAACGGACAGTGTTACCCCTTACTTTTTTTGATTGACGACGATTGAAAATACAGACAGTGCTTTACCCCTTATGTTTTATTGATAAAAATATGACAGCGGTTACACCCTGATGTTGTGTCTAGTAAGGAAACACAGAACACCCATCTGGGAGAAGCTGGGATCGAATTAGCAGACCTTTGGTTACTAGACACTGCTCTCCTCCTGAGCTAAGCAGACCATTGTATTTTACTTAATGTTACCCATTGTTATATGATATAAATAACAGTGTTACCCCTAAGTTTTATTTGAAGAAAAAACACACAGTGTACCTCTTATGTTTTTTTGATGACACGACCGATTAAAAATACGAAAGTTTACCCCTTATTGTATGTGATAAAGATCACACTTGTCTTAATTTGATAAAAAAACGACAGTGTTTCCCCTATTGTTTTATTTGCAATCAAAGAAACGACATAGTACCCTTATGTTTTATCTGATAAACAAAACAACAGTGTTACCCCTTTATTCTTTTTTTATGACGACCGATAAAAAACGACAGTTGTTACCCATTACTTTTTATTAGAGAAAAACGAACCAGTGTACCCTTATTTTTTGATAAAAAAAACGACAGTGTTAACACCCTTTGTTTTTTCTTAGGATGCAACGACCGATGAACAATACGACATAGTTACCCCTTAATTCTTCATATTTGCATAAAAAACGGGCATGTATACCCCTTGTGTTGTTTGGATGACGACCGATAAAATACGACGGTTACCCCTTTATTTTACTTTGATAAAAAACGGACAATTGTTACCTTGGTTTTTTTTGATGGACGACCATGAAATACTACATCTGTTACCCCTTAATGTTTTATTTGATAAAAACGACAGTTACCCGCTTATGTTTTTTGCATGACGGACCCGATTGAAATCACGACCCGACTTACCCCCATGTATTTATTTGATAAAAAACGACATCTTTACCCCTTGTGTTTTTATTTGGAAATAAACGCCAGTGTTTACCCCTTGTGTTTGTCTGATAAGAAAACACAGAAACACCCAACTAGGAGGAGGGGCATACGAACTAGCAGACCTTTTGTCTACTAGATATACTACTTCTACCTACCTAGCTAAGCAGCCCATAAGTATTCTATGTACCGATTCTTTCATATGATAATAAATGACAGTGTTACCCATTGTTTTATTGATAAAAAACTACAGTGTTACCCTTATGTTTTATGTGATAAAACGAACAGTGTTACCCCTTTGTGTTTTTTGATGATGACGACCGATTGAAAATACGACATGTACCCCTTATTGTATTGATAAAAAAACGACAGTTTACCCCTTGTGTGTATTTTTTGATGACGACGATGAAAATCGACACGTGTTAACCCCTTATGTTTTATTTGATAAAAAACGAACAGTGTTACCCTTTTGTTTTTTTAGATGACGACCGATGAAAATACGACAGTGTTACCCCTTATGTTTTATTTGATAAAAAACGACCAGGTCCCCTTATGTTTTTTATGACGACCCATGAAAATAACGACAGTGTTACCCCTGATGTTTTGTTCTGATAAAAATACAGTGACCACCTTATGGTGTTTTTTTGATGACGACCGATGAAATACGCACAGTGTACCCCTATGTTTATTGAATAAAAAAACGACAGTGTTACCCCTATGTGATTTTTTTATGCGACGATGAAAATACGAACATGTTACCCCTTATGTTTTATTTGCATAAAAAAACGACAATGTTACCCCTTGTGTTTTTTTTTATTGATGACGACGAATGAAAACTACGACAGTGTTCACCCCTTATGTTTATATATAAAAAACGACAGTTTACCCTTATGTTTTTTTGATGACGACCGATAAATACGACAGTGTTACCCTTACGTTATTATTGATAAAAAACAACCGACAGATTTTACCCCTTGTGTCTTTTTTTATAAAACGACAGTGTTACCCCTTGTGTTTGTTGATAAGAAACACAGGAACACCCAATAGGAGAGCTGGGATCGAACTAGCAACCTTTCGTTACTGGACAAACTACTCTACCTCTGAGCGAAGCAGCCCATAAGAGGATAGTATGTTACCGGATTTCTTTCACTATGATAATTAAATGACAGAGTTACCCCATATGTTTTATTGGAATAAAAAACGACAGTGTTACCCCTTATGTTATTTGATAAAAACGACAGTGTTACCCTTTTACTTTTTTTTTTGATGATGACGACCGATGAACAATACGACTAGTTTACCCCTTAGTTTTATTTGATAAAATATGACCAGTTTACCCCTTATGTTTGTCTGATAAGAACACAGGAACACCCGAGCTGGAGGGAGCTGGGATCGACTATTAGCAACCTTTGGGTATAGAAACTGCTCTACCTCCTGAGCTAACAGACCATTGTTATTACTAATGACCCCATTTTATATGCATAATAAATGACAGTTGTACCCCTAAATTTTATTGATAAAAAAACACAGTACCTCTTATGTTTTTGATGACGAGCCGATAAAAAATACGAAAGTGTACCTTATGTTGTATTGATAATATCGACATTGTTTATTTGATAAAAAACGACAGTGTGTTCACCTATGTTTATATTGATAAAAAACGTCCATGTTACCACTTATGTTTTATCTGATAAACAAACAACAGTGTTACCCACTTTATGTTTTTTTATCACGACCGATGAAAAAACGAACAGTGTTACCCTTAATTTATAGATAATAACAACGACAAGTTACCCCTTATGTTTATTGATAAAAAACGACAGTTGTACCCTTGTGTTTTTTTCGATGACGACCGATGAAAATACGACAGTTTATCCTCTATGTTTTATTTGATAAAAAAACGGCCAGTGTTACCCCTTGTGTTCGTTTGATGACGACCGATAAAATACGACAGTGTTACCCCTTATGTTTTATTTGATAAAAAACGACAGTGTAACCCTTGTTTTTGATGACGACCGATGAATACGAACAGTGTACCCCTTATGTTTTTATTGATAAAAAAACGAGTGTTACCCCTTATTTTTTTTGATGACGACCGATGAAATACACAGTACCCCTTATGTTTTGTTTGATAAAAACAACGACAGTACCCCTTATGTTTTTTTGATGACACATGATGAAAATACACAGTGTTACCCCTTATGTTTTTATTGATAAAAACGAACAGTGTTACCCCTTGTGTATTTTTTGATGACGACCGATAAAAATACGCAAGTGTTACCCTTATGGTTTATTTGATAAAAATCGACATTACCCTGTGTTTTTTTTGATGACGACCAATGAAATACGACAGTGTACCCCTTATGTTTATTTGATAAAAAACGACAGTGTTACCCCTTTATGTTTTTTTTTGATGACGACCGATTAAAAATACGAGTGTTACCCCTATGTTTTTTTTTGATACGATAAAACGACAGTGTTACCCTTGTGTTTTTTTTTTGATAAAAACGACAGTGTTACCCCTTGTGTTTTGTCTGATAAGAAACACAGGAACACCAAACTTAGAGGGAGCTGGGGATGAACTAGCAACCTTTTGTAACTAGAACACACTACTCTACCTCCTGAGCTAAGCAGCCCATAAGTATCACTATCGTTACCCGATTTCTTTCATATGATAATAAATGACAGTGTTACCCCATATATTTTATTTGATAAAAAACGACAGTGTTACCCCTTATGTTTTATTTGATAAAAAACGACAGTGTTACCCCTTACTTTTTTTTTGATGACGACCGATGAAAATACGACAGTGTTACCATTATGTTTTATTTGATAAAATATGACAGTGTTACCCCTTATGTTTTGTCTGATAAGGAACACAGGAACACCCAGCTGGGAGGAGCTGGGGATCGAATTAGCAACCTTTGGGTTACTAGACAACTGCTCTACCTCCTGAGCTAAGCAGACCATTGTATTACTAATGTTACCCCATTTGTTTCATATGATAATAAATGACAGTGTTACCCCTAAAGTTTTATTTGATAAAAAACAACAGTGTTACCTCTTATGTTTTTTTGATGACGACCGATAAAAATACGAAAGTGTTACCCCTTATGTTGTATTTGATAAATATCGACATTGTTTAATTTGATAAAAAAACGACAGTGTTTCCCCTTATGTTTTATTTGATAAAAAACGACAGTGTTACCCCTTATGTTTTATCTGATAAAAAACAACAGTGTTACCCCTTATGTTTTTTTTTATGACGACCGATGAAAAAACGACAGTGTTACCCCTATGTTTATTTTGATAAAAACGACAGTGTTACCCTTATGTTTTATTTGATAAAAACGACAGTGTTACCCCTTTTGTTAGTCTGATAAAAAAACGACCGTGTTAACCCTTATGTTTTATTTGATAAATACGACATTGTTTGATTGATAAAAATACGACAGTGTTACCCCTTATGTTTTATTTGATAACAAACGACAGTGTTTCCCCTTATGTTTTATTTGATAAAAAACGACAGTGTTACCCCTTATGTTTAGTCTGATAAAAAACGACAGTGTTACCCCTTATGTTTTTATTTGTGATAAAAACGACAGTGTTACCCCTTATGTTTTATTTGATAAATATCGACTTTGTTTGATTTGATAAATATACGACAGTGTTTCCCCTTATGTTTTATTTGATAAAAAACGACAGTGTAACCCCCTAATGTTTTGTCTGATAAATTACGACAGTGTTACCCTGTTTTTATTTATAAAAACGACAGTGTTACCCCTTACGTTTATTGATGAAAAACGAGTGTTTATGTTTTTTTATGATGAACTGATAAAATAACGACAGTGTTTCCCCTTATGTTTTATTTGATAAATATCGACATTGTTTGACGACCGATAAAAATACGACAGTGTTACCCCTTATGTTTTTTTTGATGACGACCGATGAAAATACGACAGTGTTACAGTGTTGTTTTAGTTGATGAAATAAATAAAAAAATTCATAAAAAAACGACAGTGTTACCCATTTTTTTTCATGACGACCGATAACAATACCAGTGTTTTATTCATAAATATTTACATTTAGGGCATTTAGCAGACACTTTTATCCAAAGTGACTTACATCAGTTAATAGACTCATTTCACGGCAGAGTCCACCATGCAAGGCGACAGCCAGCTCGTCAGGAGCAGTTAAGGATAACTGTGTCTTGCCCACGGACACATCAACACTCAGCTAGGAGTAGCTGGGGATCGAACTAGCAACCTTTTGATTAATAGACAACTGCTCTACCTCCTGAGCTAAGCAGACCATAAATATCGCTAGTGTTACCCCATTTCTTTCATATGATAAGAAATGACAGTGTTACCCCTTTATTGGATAAATATCGACATTGTTTGATTTGATAAAAATACGACAGTGTACCCTTATGTTTTATTTGATTAAAAAACATCAGTGTAACCCTGGTGTTATTTTTGATGACGAACCGATAAAAATACGACAGTGTTACCCCTTATGTTTTGATTTGATAAAAAACGACAGTGTTACCCCTTATGTTTTGTCTGATAAAAACGATAGTGTTACCCCCTATGTTTATTTGATAAAAAACGACAGTGTACTCCTTAAGTTTTATTTGATTAAAAAACGACAGTGTTACCCCTTATGTTTTTTTTGATGACGACCGATGAAAATACGACAGTGTTACCCCTTATGTTTTATTTGATAAAAAACGACAGTGTTACCCCTTGTGTTTTTTTGATGACGACTGATAAAAATACGAGTGTTACCCCTTATATTTGATTTGATAAAAAAACGACAGTGTTACCCCTATGTTTTGTCTGATAAAAAAACGACGTGTTACCCCCATGTTTTATTTGATAAAAAACGACAGTGTTACCCCCTATGTTTATTTGATAAAAACGACAGTGTTCCCTTATGTTTTTTTTTGATGACGACCGATGAAAATACGACAGTGTTTACCCCTTATGTTTATATTGATAAAAAACCGACAGTGTACCCTTGTGTTTTTTTTATGACGACTGATAAAAATACGATAGTGTTACCCCTTATGTTTTTATTTAGAAATATCGCTAGTGTTACCCCATTTCTTTCATATGATAAGAAATTACAGTGTTACCCCTTATGTTTTATTTGATAAATATCGACATTTTTTGATTTGATAATAAAACGACAGTGTTAAGGTACGGCCACACCAAACGCGTTGCTCGCGTTGGGGGCGTTGGAAAAAGGCATTTTTGCATAGGGAACCATTGGTATAGGCGCGTTACACGCGTTGAAGCGTTGAAGCGTTGAAGCGTTGCGTTGGGGCAGTAGACGCGGCAGTCGCACGTAATTACGCACGTAAACGCACCAACCAAAAATTGAACTTTCAACGCTCCAACGCATGACGTTCAGCCGCGATAGCCAATGAGTGTGGAGCTTGACCCGACGTCACTGGCAGAGAGAGCTTGCACAGAAGCATTCGGCCGGCCGACATCTTTCTTTATTCTGGGTGGAAATAGTAACATAGTTACGCCATTAAATGCGTTTATGTAAACATTTCTAGCGAGAAATGTGCATTTTACTTCCATAATGTTTGCTCGGTGAATGTGAAGGATGTTTTGTTCGGATAGTTATGACGAAGAGGGAACGCTCCATTCACTTGCATGGACAGCATCTCTGGTTGCTAAGCAACCTCAACCGTCTTGGCGGACTATATCTGCTGATCAACACTACGAATGCTGGAAACACAACAGACACACCATGTGTTATTATATACCATGTATACCATGTTATTTAACCGATTATTGTTTATTTATATCCGAGATTATTTTAATCTTAACCCGATCCTGTTTGCGGAGCTTTGGAAGAGAATGAGGCGGGGAGAAGTGGGCGGGCTCATCTAGCTGCGTTGGAGCAGTGGAAAGCGTTGAACCATTTTTCTGCACACAATGATCACGCGTCAGGTTAGGGGCGTTACTCGCGTTTTTCAACGCGAGCAACGCGTTTGGTGTGGCCGTAGCTTTAGCCTTTATGTTTTATCCGATAAAAAACGACTGTGTTACCCCTTATGTTTTATTTGATAAAAAACGACAGTGTTACCCCTTATGTTTTATTTGATAAATATCGACATTCTTTGATTTGATAAAAATACGACAGTGATACCCATTATGTTTTATTTGATAAAAAACGACAGTGTTACTGTTACCCCTTATGTTTTATTTGATAAAAAAACGACAGTCTTACCCTTTATGTTTTATTTGATAAAAAACGACAGTGTTACCCCTTGTGTTTTTTTTGTTGACGACCGATAAAAATACGACAGTGTTACCCCTTATGTTTAATTTGATAAAAAACGACAGTGTTACCCCTTATGTTTTGTCTGATAAAAAACGACAGTGTTACCCCTTATGTTTTATTTGATAAAAAACGACAGTGTTACCCCTTAAGTTTTATTTGATAAAAAACGACAGTATTACCCCTTGTTTTTTTTGATGACGACCGATGAAAATACGACAGTGTTACCCCTTATGTTTCATTTGATAAAAACGACAGTGTTATCCCTTATGTTTTATTTGATAAAAAACGACAGTGTTACCCCTTAAGTTTTATTTGATAAAAAACGACAGTATTACCCCTTATGGTTTTTTTGATGACGACCGATAAAAATACGACAGTGTTACCCCTTATGTTTTTATTCACAAATATCGCTAGTGTTACCCCATTTCTTTCATATGATAAGAAATGACAGTGTTACCCCTTATGTTTTATTTGATAAATATCGACATTTTTTGATTTGATAAAAAAACGACAGTGTTACCCCTTATGTTTTATCCGATAAAAAACGACTGCTACCCCTTATGTTTTGTTTGATAAAAAACGACAGTGTTACCCCTTATGTTTTATTTGATAAAAAACGACAGTGTTAATTACCCCTTATGTTTTGTCTGATAAAAAACGACAGTGTTACCCCTTATGTTTTATTTGATAAAAAACGACATTGTTTGATTTGATAAAAAAAATCTTTATCACTCTATGACGAAGAACTTTGTACATAACATACCTTATTAGTCTTAATGATATTTAACAAAACAAATAGGCTATATATAATATCTAAAATACATTATTTCATTACGCCCAAATTACAACTAATATATCACTCTATAACGAAGTGCTTTGTGCCTAATATACCTTATTAGGCTTAATGACATTAAAGAAAACAAATATATAGATATATACAGTATATAACATATAAAATACATCATTTGATTACGCCCCAAATTACAACTAATACATTTTTATTGATACTGATAGACCAACGATTTCATCATTTTCAAACTGTAGACCTACTTCAATATAAAAATAATATTTGCAATAAAGAGCTGTAGGACGCTTTCGCCAGAGAGCAATGAGCATGGCTTTCTGGCACTTCAACTGTCGCAAAAAAAACGTTAATAACATGCAAATTAACTGATTAAGGACCGCCCATAGACTTTGAGCGACCGAGCCAGCCAGCGACCACAGCGGCTGAAAGCAGCCAGACGAGCGACCAACACAGCGACCGACGCGACCAATGCGACCTACGACGCGACCAATGCGACCTACGACGCGACCAATGCGACCTACGACGCGACCAATGCGACCTACGACGCGACCAATGCGACCTACGACGCGACCAATGCGACCTACGACGCGACGCACGTCCTTGGCCACTCAGAGAGCTCGGCCTTCCTCCTTCCCTGAGAGAGAAGGGGAGAGGGGGGTGGAGATACCATCCACTCCTTGGGAGGTGGGATAAGCTGTCCTGCACACACACACACACACATACACACACACAACACACACGCACACACACACACACACACACACACACACACACACACACACACACACACACACACACACACACACACACACACACACACACACACACACACACACACACACAACCATAGGTGTCCGTGTTTGTGTGACGGTTATGTTTTCATGAACCTTGTTTTTGTGTTTGTGTCTTTCAACAGTGTTCCTGTTTTTGTGTGTGTGTGTGTGTGTGTGTGTGTGTGCGTTTTGTTTATTTCAACGGTGTTGTCTCTATACGTGTGGCTGTGTGTATGCCCTTGTGTGTACATGTTTTGTGTACGATGTGTTTCAATGGGTGTGCTCCTCTAAGGGCCCGTGTCTCGGTGTGTTTGTGAATATCTGCGTGTTTCAGTGTGTACCCATGTGTGCGCTTCTGTGACTGTGTGTGTGTGTGTGTGTGTGTGTGTGTGTGTGTGTGTGTGTGTGTGTGTGTGTGTGTGTGTCTGTGTGTGTGTGTGTGTGTGTTTGTGTGTTTATCAGTGTGTGGGCCGGCAATCGCAAAAACAAAAGCGAAGCCAATAGAAAGCCAAGATTAGAAAAATACTTAGATTCCCCCCCGCATCACCGCCTTGACTCACAGGCAACAATTATCCAACAATTGACTGCTCTTTAGAAACGAGGGAGGAGAGAGAGAGAGGAGAGAGGAGAGAGAGGAGAGAGAGAGAGAGAGAGGAGAGAGAGAGAGAGGAGAGAGAGAGAGAGAGAGGAGAGAGAGGAGAGAGAGAGAGAGGGAGAGAGAGAGAGAGAGAGAGAGAGAGAGAGAGAGAGAGAGAGAGCGAGCGAGCGAGGAGAGAGAGAGAGAGAGAGAGTCAACACAATACCGACGCTATGGCCACCGGCCCAATAGACCAGCCTCCCTGAAGAGTTTCTTATCCACGAGGCGCGCTCGGCGCACGCAGCCTTCACCTGTTGGCACCAACAAAAGGCAGGGGATTGAGCGTAGCCGGCGGCTCTAATGACTTTATCCTCATTTGAATAGCTCCCCTCCGCCTCCAAGGGATTGTTCCGGAGGAATCGCTTCCCGAGAATCCATTCGGGCAACGCGCCGGCCACCCGAGGAAACGCATCAACCCAGGGTTTGCTATACCACCCCCACCCTCCCCGTACTCCTCCACCACCACCCGACCGCCGCTGTAAAATACAATAGCCTGACCTCTCGGTGGAATTATGGGATGGGAGATAACGCGTTGCTGCTGCCGCTGCGGTGTATCGACGGCGATCGGTCGACTCTGGCGCGCTGGCTGATGTGTGTGACGGGCCCCCGAGGTGGAGGGGGCCCGGGGACACGGATTAACCCTGCAGTGTGTGTGATGCGGTGGCATCGAACAAGCAAACTATTAATCAAGCCCTGATTCCTGAAACTAATAGGACGGGCTCCCCAGGAACCCCGTTGGCCTGGAGGTTTGCATGTTTCTTCCTGGAAAGTTTTTGACAGTTAGCGGGGAGAGAGGGAGGGATGGTGGAGCTTTGGGGGGGAACTCAGTTGGAAGACTTTGATGGGGTTTATTTTTTTTTTGGTTTGGTTAGATCTATGAGGCAATCTCCTTACAATCGTGTGTAACTTGGTGCTGTTCCTTTTTATGTTCTATTATGTCCAATTATGTGCTCTTGTTTTCCGTAAGAAATTGTACGTGTCAATCGCTATCCTCCCAGTGTATGCAAATGTTTGGGTGATTTTTAACGTTTTAAAGTCCTATTTAAATAAAAAATAGGTTCAAAGTCAAAAAATAAACCATAATAGTGCGTCCTCACAAGTGAGTGATGTCTGCGTTAAAAACACACTTCTTTCATGTTTAGCGAAAATAAGAATCTTTGAACGGGGAGGTTAGGTTTGGGGCGAGGGGGGACTGTTTTGGGACGGCAGCCATCAGCCATCACAGCGCAGATCACTCTTCTCACTCTCAAATGCGTCTCCAACTCCTTCCTGGCTGAGTTCTGTCCCTCTCGCTCCCTCTGAAATCAGATTGGCTCACACCTGAGCTCCCGTGCAATAATCCGTGAACCTGGTGGACGTCGGGCAGGGAGCAGCTCACCACTCCGACAAGGCTGGAACTTAACAGCTGGTGACATTCAAAGCCCCCGAAAGGTTAGCCGCAGCAGTCACACACAAGGCCGGGCCAAGGAGCCGGAGGTGGTGGTTGGAGGGGAGATATTATTCCTTTTCTCTGTTTCTTTTGTTTTGTTGAATATTCGATTTTTACAGGCTCACCTTGTCTGGTTTTAAGTTGCAGGCTGGAATTTAGTCAAGAAGTCGGAATGGAAAGTTTTTACCGTCATGGTTGTCCGGTGGTGGCATGAGAGGAGAGAAAGAGTTTTTGAAGAGTTTCTTTTGTCAGGCGATCAAAAAGTAACGCTGTCTTTTCAGGCGTGGTTTCCTGTGAATATGTCAAAGTCATCCGTCCAAAACAGGTACATCTCAATGATAAAGCAAGTACACAAATGAGAAATTTGTCGTGAAACGTAGCTGAAGCTGATGAGCAGAGCTGATAGGATGGCAGTAAAGAAATAAACAAATGCTGTATTTACTTTATGGAGGAATCGTACTCCCCCGCCACCCCCTCCAAAGTGTGTTCACTGTCTGTCCACCCTGAAGGCATGGCCCGTCTGACCCCCAGCTGTCTTACCAAGCCTGGTTCTGAAAGGCAAGAAAAGTCTGCCATCACCTGTCATACCTGCCTCCTCCCTTCCCTCCCTCCCTCCTCCTTCCCTCCCTCCCCTCCCTTCCCCCTCCTTCCTCCCTCCTTCCTCCCTTCTTCCTCTTCCTTTTCTACTTTTTTTTCTTGTTTTCTCAAACTGTTCAAACTTTTCTCCTTTTTTTTTTTGCGTAATACTGAGACTAAACCAGTAATATGTTGTTGTTTTTTCTCAAAGAGAAGATTGCCTCGGTTTGACTCTGTGCTTGATAAAAGACAACCGGTGAGTGTATGTGTGCGAGAGTGTGTGTGTGTGTGTGTGTGTGTGTGTGTGTGTGTGTGTGTGTGTGTGTGTGTGTGTGTGTGTGTGTGTGTGTGTGTGTGTGTGTGTGTGTGTGTGTGTGTGTGTGTGTGTGTGTGTGTGTGTGTGTGTGTGTGTGCGAGAGTGTGTGTGTGTGTGTGTGTGTGTGTGTGTGTGTGTGTGTGTGTGTGTGTGTGTGTGTGTGTGTGTGTGTGTGTGTGTGTGTGTGTGTGTGTGTGTGTGTGTGTGTGTGTGTGTGTGTGTGTGTGTGTGTGTGTGTGTGTGTGTGTGTGTGTGTGTGTGTGTCTGAGTTAGTGTGTGAGTGAATGTGTTTGTGTGTATGAAATGACTTTCCTCTGATTGTCAACCCTATCTGTTTGGACATTAACCAGCAACGCGTGATTATTTGTTGGTTGCGCTGTTCCTTCCATCAATACTCATCCTCTACTCCCCCTCACCCCCACACACACACACACACACACACACACACACACACACACACACACACACACACACACACACACACACACACACACACACACATCCCGCCGTCCTGTCTCCCCGGACAGGGTGGACACGGGTCAAAGGTCGAAGCCCCATGTCAGGTATTCTGACAGGATGGCTCGGTGGGGGGGGGGGGGGGGGGTGAGTTCCAGCCCGGAGCCCGACGACACCGCTCAGGAAGTCACACACCAGTCCGTTCCCAAGCATGACGCCAGCCTTGCAGCAGCAGCGCTCCAGAGTCTCGTCACTCTCGCTCCTCTCACGGGCTCTGCCCTCTCTCTCTCTCTCTCCTCGCTCGCTCGCTCTGCTTCGTCTTGTGTCTCTCTGTGACTCTCCGTCTCAGTCTCTCTCTCTGCCTATGTCCCTATTGGTCTGTGTCTCTCTGTCTTTGTCTTTCTCCCTAGATCTTTATCTCTCTCTCCCTCTCTCTCTGTCTTTCTAGAGCCAAAGACAGAGAGAGAGGGAGAGAGACATAGATATCTCTCTCCCTCTCTCTCCCTCTCTCTCTCTCTCTCTGCCTCTGTCCCTATGGCTCTGTCTGTTGTCTTCTCTCTCTCTCTCTCTCTCTCTGTCCTCTCTCTCTCTGTCTCTCTCTCTCTCTCTCTCTCTCTCTCTCTCTCTCTCTCTCTCTCTCTCTCTCTCTCTCTCTCTCTCTCTCTCTCTCTAACACCGATGCCAGTCTCGGCCCGGCAGTATTGTGTCTGGATTAAGGTTTCCGTGACAGTAACAAACCCAGAACTTGAAGTGGTGTGTTCAGTGTGCTCAGTGTGTGTGTAAGCGTGCGTGCGTGTGTGTGCGTGTGTGTGGCCATATGGTGATCCAGAGCGGTCGGACCAGCCTCGGATGAGGAAAATAAATAAATGCGAGCCGAAAGCGCGGGCAGGCTGACCTAATGAAGCAGCCGGCCGACAGACGCCCCGGGGTGGGACCGGGAAGCGTGGGGGGGGGGGGGGGGTCCTGGTTTCCACATGGCGTTCACCAGTCACACGAGCAGCAGCAGCCCGCACACACACACACCCACACACACCCACACACAGCAGCAGCCGCTAAGCCCCCCCCCCCCCCCACCTCCAACTCCGAGTCCGACCCCCCCAGGACCCACGACGCTCGGGCAAGCCGGCCAACCGGCTCACTGGAAGAGGGGGAGAGAGATGGTAAAGTACTGGGGCCTTCTGCTGCTTCCACTCACCCTCTCTCTCTCCCCCCCCCCCCCCCCCCCCCACAACCCCAACCTCACCCGACCCGTAATAGCACACTTGAGCCAACAGGGAGGGAGGGAGGGGGGGGGGGGGTAGGGGGATGTTAGTGGGGGGGGCGTGGGGGGGGGGTAATCTGCCAGGCTTAGGCCCGGTTCCGTGTCACTCGTTTGAGACACTGGGGGGATGGCGTCTGGGTGTGAGAGTGTGTGTGGTCCGGTCGGTGTTTAAATGTCTAGGTTTCTTATCCGGTTCCAACTTGCTTTCTGTGGGTGTCTGTGTGTGTTGTGTGTTTTGTGTGTTTAAATGTGTGTAAGTGTGTAAGTCTGTAATGAGATGTTAAAGTAAGTCCTATTACCGTATATGTATTACTTTATGGCCAGATATGAAAAAATCATAACGTTTTCTGGTTCAACATGTCCCTGTGTACCTTTGTGCTGATTTTCAAGTGATTTTCATTCAGTATTTTTTATTATGATATAGGATATACTGTCTATACATCCATTAACAGAAAAGCAAAAAAAAGAAATCGACAAACTCCTCCACTTACTGCCGGATTTTCAAGTGATTGAAAGGTATTGCTATTTTTTTTTATAATAGATACATTCAGTTAAATCATTCCCATTTCAAACAGCTTTTGTGGCAATTTTCCGTATTTCAGGGTTCCCGAAGGGCACTGGAATGCACCCCACAGTCCCTTTACCGTACAACACAATGCAGATGCTCACTCGCTTTGGTGGATAAGTCTGTCATCACCTTCCTCCCTTCCCTCCCTCCCTCATCTCTTCTTCCCCCTCCTTTCCTACTCCAAACGCCAAACTTTTTTCTTTGCTTTTGTATATAATACTGCAAGTTAACCAATACTCTGGTTAACTAGATGGATCTCGTGTGGATGGAGCCACCGTGCTTCTCCGAAGTGCAGATGGCGTGACCGCAGTGTTATACTATAGGTGTCCGGGAACCCGAACCCTCTCTCGGACGCGATCATCAAATGATTGGCTCAGCTACAGAGAGTGGTGGAGATTGGAGATCAAATGTCCCTTCTCCAACAGATTGGGGCTTTTGCAGATATTTCCTGAGTGCATCTGGACAGTTATAGAGAAGATAAAGTTTGCCTATTACGAGCAAAAAACAGGTAGTTGCTTCAGCTCAGTGGCTAGAGCATTTTAATGTTCACATAAGATGACGTACCGCTATATTTGATATTTCTTTCCCTCTTCTATTTTCTCTGTATTCAATGAAGGCTTAGATCTGTTCATTAAGGACATATTTTGTCCTCAATGAAACAATTTGTCAGCAATCACTGGCACTGCTTACGTCTCTGACTTGTCACGATGCGCGTCAAACGGTTAGCCATCCCCCTGCTTTCGGCGCTCCTAGCAGAAGTGCACCTGGCCAGCGCAGATTCAAACTTGTGAGGAACAGGAGGGACAAGTGTGTTTCTTTCTTTATTTCTTGATTTGTTCATTTGTTACCTCAAGGCCGAACATCAGGAAGGGCGACGGGCGAATTGTTAGTCAAATTTAGATTTCTCTTTTATTCGATTTCTTTCCTTCGAGGGTGACGAGGCCTCCAGCTGACCCTTCCACCACCACCACCACCACCACCACCACCACCACCACCACCTACCACCATCCACCACCACCACCACCACCACCACCACCACCACCACCACCTCCAGCCTACCCCGACCGTACCTCCACCCCCAACACCCCCAAGGCCTCGGGAGCAGAGGAGCCCAGAGCCACTCACACCGCCGCCGCCACTGCAACGCCCTGGGCAACGGACCCACAGATCTTTGGCCGGCGTCCGCGGAGCTAACCTTTTAGAACGCAAGTGGGGTACCGAGAGAGAGAGAGAGAGAGAGAGAGAGAGAGAGAGAGAGAGAGAGAGAGAGAGAGAGAGAGAGAGAGAGAGAGAGAGAGAGAGAGAGAGAGAGAGAGAGGGGGTTGAGTCAGTAATAAAACCTTAAGTCTGCCAGAGTAGCCGAGCAAGGCAGTGCGCCGGGACTGCAGAAAGGTCACTGGGCGGCAGCCATATGCAAAAACCAGCTGTCTCTCTCTCCCCCTTCTCCCTCTGTCTCTCTCTCTCTCCCCCACTCTCCCTATCTCTCTCTTACCCCTCTCTCTTTTTCTCTCCTCCCTCTCTCTTTCTCTCCCCCTCTTTTACTCTGCCTCTCTCTCTCTCTTTCTCTCCCCCTCTTTTACTCTCTCTCTCTCCTCTCTCTCTCTCTCTCTCTCTCTCTCTCTCTCTCCCCCTTCTCCCTCTGTCTCTCTCTCTCCTCCTCTCCCTATCTCTCTCTTACCCCTCTCTCCTTTTTCTCTCCTCCCTCTCTCTTTCTCTCCCCCTCTTTTACTCTCTCTCCCCCCTCTCTCTCTCTCACCCCCCCCTCTCTCTCTCTCTCTCACCCCCCCATATACCCACTGCAGCCTCCCGCGCCATAAGACATTCAGATATCCGATGTAATATTAAACAGATTGAGACAGAGCTAGCGATGCCCCTCTGAATCGATTCCCCCCCGCCAAACGGCCAGGGATGTTATGAAGGGTTATTGCGCCCATAATATTTGGAGGATGCATTCATAAACATCCTGCTGGCGACACAGCGGTACGCGGGGCGGGACGGCGCGACACATACACGGATCGCGGAGCGCGGCGGCTAGGACGCCGTCACATCGATAAACAGCGCTCCCAAGATGGCCGACACGTTCAGCCCCCCCCCCCCCCCTCTAAAACGAGCTGAAATGTTTGAGATAATTTATCGCATCTTGATATTTAAAACGGCAACGCCTTATCAAAGACTATGTTTTATGCATACAGTTGCCTGCCACAGCCAACAGGTGGTATCCCCCCCTCCCTCTGTTCTTCACGGAGAAATGTATTCCATTATAGAGATTACGGCGGCGGTAGCAGGGAGATACTGTATGGAAACAAATGAATCCACAGGCTATTTGTTTTGCTTTTCAGGGGGAGTATGGGATGCTGATTGGTGGTCCGTCTGACCTTCGGTTGCGTGGATCAGAAAGTGGGGAGAGAGTGGGATGAATCGCGTCGAGTACGACAGACACAATAAATCACCTCCTGCTTATTTTAAAAAAACCTCTCCTGTTGCATAACGACCCACTGTCATTGTTCTTTTATTGAAAGAAATAGAGAAAAGCAGGAAGGAAGGGACAGTTGCACGCGTGTGAGACGGTTTCAATGAGGGGGGTTCCGGACACACAGGTTGGAGGAAATGTTGTAAGAAAGCGCATTTTTTTATTTTCCGATGACCGGAAGGGGTTAGGGTGATGAAGCAGAATCAGAGAAAAGAGGGCATTACCGAATCGAGAAAGAAAAAAACGTATTTATCTCTTTCCCTCTTCGGTGTTTATTCTCAGAGTACAGTCAGGCCTCTGATGTCCAGCCCAGCGGACTTGGCACCTCGCTGTGTAATGGAATAAACGACTATCTCTAGACTAAAAAAAAAAGAAAGGAATATATATATAAAATTAGATTGAAAGGACGGTGCAACTGGAATCCAACGCAGAGGATGGCTTTCAGTGTAATCAATCTCCAAAAAGGCTTTTAATGGAATCAATGGAGAGAAAACGGGATTGATTTCAGTACAGCCCCCACTGCCATTTTTAGATATTCACTGTGTCAAAGCTCCTCTGTGGACTGGAATCTTCCAGCCAGCGATATAGGTTAATTGCATATTGAATAAAGCAGACCATTTGTTAAGTGGCATACTTTCTCTGGGTGGCCATTAGAGGGGAGGAAGAATGAAAGAAAAGGGAGTTATTTCTATTGATTTTTATGCATTTCATTTGATGTTTTTTTTTTATGCAAACCAATTTATTTTATAGACACTATTTATCGATCTGATTCCCTTTGCTGTAGACAGTGGTGTTGTTGATTTATCTGTATTTCGATGTGTTTTTATGCACTTTATTCTATCTTTATATTTAACAGCTATTTTACTCTGATTTTTTATCGGCGTCATTGATCTGTTTTATTGTTACGGTACCATTGATTGAAAATCATCACCATTTTGAACATCGTTATGTAGTCACCGGTACTAAGAGGCCTAGATACTTCTAACTAGCAGTCGACTAGGATGCATGTGCACTCACATTTATTTTGAAGAGTAAAGTCCCCAGCGATAGTGTTGGGGCAAAAATCATTTCAAGTCTTTGTGTTTACCAATTAACTTTGAGTCAATACTGTGTAAAACACAAACTAATAATAATAAGTGAGCTAATGTAATTCAATTTTTTTTCCACCAACTTCACAGCTTTTTGAGCCCCTATCACTCTGTCTCTGTCTCTGTCTCTGTCTCTGTCTCTCTCTGTGTCTCTCTCTCTCTCTCTCTCTCTCTCTCTCCTCTCTCTCTCTCTCTCTCTCTCTCTCTCTCTCTCTCTCTCTCTCTCTCTCTCTCTCTCTCTCTCTCTCTCTCTCTCTCTCTCTCTCTCTCTCTCTCTCTCTCTCTCTCTTCTCTCTCTCTCTCTCTCTCTTCTCTCTCTCTCTCTCTCTCTCTCTCTCTCTCTCTCTCTCTCTCTCTCTCTCTTCATAGTCCAGTGAGACCTCTCACCTGTGCTGAGGTTGAGGACTTGGTTGGAGGGGATGGGTTGAAGGGCTGGCATCAAACCAGATGAAAGTGACATCATCATCCGCACTGGACGGTTCGATGCTCTGGCGGAGGTGGAGGAGGTGGAGGAGGTGGAGGAGGTGGTAGCTGGGGAAAAGAGAGGGAGGTGAGATGTGACGCATCATCAAAAAAATGTTTATGTTTTCCAATGTTTCATTTACATCCCTTTCTGTGCGTGAATGCATAATGAATATTTTGTGGAGGTGTGTGGACTTTAAAGTGTGATCCCCTTAAAGTCAAGCAGTCCAGACTCACAGGCTTTGGCTTGGGTGTGACCGGGAGTCTGATGAGGGGGCTTTTAAAGGGCATACAAACTAAATGTCCGGGTGAAACGCTTAATGTGTGTGTGTTGGTACCAATACACTATAAACAACGTTTAGTCAGACTGATGTGGCGCCTGCACATTAAAAACCTACACTTAAGATTGTAGGCTAATGACTGGCCCTCAGTGATCGTCTTTGACCTTGATTTCGTCGTCTTTGACCTTGATCTCAACTGGGCCAGATACACGAGGGGGGGTACATCATACATTTCATTAGTGTACTGCCAAGGGGGCGGGCTTTTGCGTACGGATTCAAACTTTACGCTGACATGTAATCCATCACTTCCTCAACTTCATCAAAATTTCATATATTACAAATTAGCATCAGTGGAGAAAAGAAGTTAGACAGGCCTACCTCGGATTGACATTCTCCATTCTGCTCCACTGTAGGAACCTTTCAGTCTAAAAAGAAAATCTGATTTAAAAGCTTGAATGTTTTTTGACCAAAAAATTGAGTCTGGAAATAGTCAGTGTTCGTTTTATAGTTCACTTTATGGCTACTTATGCACAGAATATCTGCCGACACACTATAAAGTTCTTTCAGAATAATTATTCATTACTGAATATACCTTCTGAATATAAAGTCAGCTTTTTCTGACTTTCAGTCGTCAGTCGTGAGGTCTACTTCCTGTCTGGGTGGACGGTGGTGGGGGCGCCATTCACGAGCCTCTTTAAAGTCAGGCAGCGTAGCCTCACTGGCCTGGCCAGGTGTTACCTGGGCTCCAACGTTCGGCTCTTAAATGGGCAGAAGCCAGGTGTGCTGCCGGTCTGGTTGAAGGCTGTGTGTGTTTGTGTTTGAACCCATACAATACAAAACAGTATTTAACTGTTCATCAAAAGCTACACTAATGCTAGCTGAATAGGAATTGATGCACGTATCAAATCATATAATTATCAATTTAGAATGACAGTTTGCCAACAAATATACACCGTTGAAGGACCAATCTCACACTGAGGGGAACAGCACAAAGTATCTGTCAGGGCCACCAAACCACACAGGAGGAATAGAACCAAGGGCCGTCCTTCACAGGAATAACGGAGAGGAGAACCGGGGAACAGGAGGAGAGAAAACAGACAAAATATCTTAAAGCTCAGGTGACATCAAACTGTGAACACTCCAGTCCATAATGCCCTGGTAAATCCAAAAGTCTGATGACTTAAAACTTGGAAAACGTGGGTCAACAAATCCCCAGTGAGCCTTGAGAACCGTTGAAAACCCTGATCGTTCCTCCCAGTATCCTGAGGGAGAGGAGATTGCTTACTCGTGTTTTCCTCAACTTTCTCTCCCCCAAATGTTCGAACTAGATCCCCCCCCCGTGATCCTCTTCCCCTCCTTATCATACCGGCCCATTGATTTCACATTCTGTCAATGTAACGTGGACACGTATCAAAACACGAATACACTCAATAACAAGGGCTACATAAGGCCTGAACGTTGTAGACACACAAACACACCCAAAAACACTCTCACACTCCAATACACACACTCACGCACGCACGCATGCACGCAACCCTCACTCACTCACTACCTCACTCACTCACTCACTCACTTCACTCACACACTCAATTACACAAACACACAAACACACACACACGCACGCACTCACACACGCACACGCACGCACGCACGCAACCCTCACTCACTCACTCACTCACTCACTCACTCACTCACTCACTCACTCACTCACTCACTCACTCACACACTCAATCACACACAAACACACACACACACACACGCACGCACGCACGCACTCACACACGCACGCACGCACACACGCACGCACGCAGACACACACTCATACTCACACACACATACTCTCATGCCGAACTTAATCAAGTGCTCTGCACTGACACAAATGAATTTATTTTTGTGCCTCTACCCATTTCAAGACGGCTCAATTTCAATCGTTCTCCATGTTCCAAAACAAGACATAATGAGCCAAATGTTGTCACCACGAGAGAGAAAAACATATCCACTTAGATGATGAAAATTAACACCAAGGCACCGAAAAGGGAAATCCTATTCTGTCATACTCGTAGCAGGCAACAGCAGAACATGCGGCGTAACAAGTCTTCTCTTCCAGCCTTCTCGTTTCTCAACAGTTTTCTGTTGACGGTCTCCAGCATGCAGGGAAAAAAAAAAGAAAAAACGACGAATAAACCGCAGAGAAAGAATGAAAGCCAGCAGGATTACATATCACTGTGACACCTCCGTCTGAGACGGGGAGCGCGAGGTGTCCACCGTTGAGCAGGCGTGCTTGGGTCGGTACACGGGCCCTCGTCAGCCTCTCCGTGTCAACCGAGAGAAGCCAAACTAAACAGACTGGTGTCGTATGACTTTTCTTTTTTTGTCCCTCCGCGCGTGCGTCCTTATCGCGGTTCCTCTCGTGCCCGGTTAATGCTTTCAGCCGCCTCTGCCATCAGCCGAACTGGCGCATTCTCTTTCTTTTTTCTCTCAAGCGCTAATGTGTGTGCGTATTCTCAGCGGTTGTTTTGGTTTTTTTTCTCGGTTTTTTTGTGTCTGCCTAAGAGTGCTGTATCTTCCTCGGCTAATCTCAGAAACAGGATTCCTATCTAATCCTGAGCAAAGAGTCACTTACACAGATTCACGCTGGGGCTGTTGGGCCCGCAGTCAGTCAGCCAGCCAGGCAACCATTTTGAGGCCGACGCTTATATTTTGCGAGAGCACAGAAATATGCAATGGGGTATCGAACAGAAAGCAATGAGGACGTATTCATAAAGGCTCCTGCAGAAAACAAATAAAGATAATTGTACGCCGATATCAATTGTAAATGGAGACGCGAGTAACTGCTTGTGTTTTTTTCGTTTTCGTTTTGTTTTATGTTGTATCACTGATAAGAGAACATTAGATTTATAATGAAATGAAGATGAGTGGATTCATAAGTGTCCCTGGCAGTGATTCAATACGAGGTGGTACAACCTTGCTGCTGCAGTCGATTTTTTTTGACTAAAGCGAGTCGGTTCTTTTGCAGATCTCCACACGAAAAAATATTAAAGCCTAGTAATAAATCAATATGGAAATGTATTGAGCTCATACCTAAATGCCACACTTTCAGTGTTGTGTGTGTGTGTGTGTGTGTGTGTGTATGTGTGTGTGTGTGTGTGTGTGTGTGTGTGTGTGTGTGTGTGCGTGTGTGTGTGTGCGTGCGCGTGCGTGTGTAGCAGTATTAAAATGTTCTTTAGAGTAGCACGGAGGTGGGGAGGTGAATGACATTAAGACGGCATGTCATTCAAAAGGTCAAACATGGAATTATGAATATTGAAAAATCAATCTGAAAAGTGTAAAGCCAAAGAAGGAAAATATGAAACACTTTGCAAGGACAGAATCGCTGGTATGATGCAGTTTACGTAATGAGACGCATACATATTTAACATATACCAAACCAACATTATAACAGCATCACCGGGAATACACAACAGAATGGGGAGGATGTGTTTGTTTGTTTGGATGTGTTGCTCTGCTTTGGGGATTTGTATTTTGGTGTTTGTTCGTGTGTTTGTGCTTGCATGTATGTATAGTCAATGTGCTCTTTGATGTATGTGTATGTGCGGGTTAGTATGCGTGTGTGTTTGTATCCGAGTGAATGGGTTTGTGCGTGTATGTGTTGGTGTGTGTGCGTTTGTGTCGGAACAAATGTGTTTGTATTAGTGTGTGTGTGTTTGTATCCGTGCGAATGTGTGTGTGTGTGTGTGTGTGTGTGTGTGTGTGTGTGTGTGTGTGTGTGTGTGTGTGTGTTTGTGTGTGTGTTTGGTTTGTGTGTGTGTGTTTTTGTATCGGAGTGAATGTGTGGTGTTGCGTTGTGTGAACGTTGGTGTGATTATGTGTGTGTGTGGTGTGTGTGTGTGTGTGTGTGTGTGTGTGTGTGTGTGTGTGTGTGTGTGTGTGTTTGTGTGTGTTGGTTTGTGTGTGTGTTTGTATCGGAGTGAATGTGTGTGTGAGTTGGTGTGACTGTGTGTATGTGTGTGTGTGTGTGTGTGTGTGTGTGCGTGTGTGCGTGTGTGTGAATGTTTGTGTTGGTGTGCGTGTGATGATCAAATCCAAGCATGCTTCTGAAGCGTGGGAGTTCCTCGCCTGGTTGGTACGCCGACGGCAACAAGGAAGGGGGGGGGGGGGGAGAGGATGGGTCATGGAGATGAGACTTATCAGAGGAGAGGTGGTGGTGGCGGGGGGTGGGGGGGGGGCAGGCCCATGCAAGTGACATCCGGAGATCATTACGTCCAATCAGAGCGAAGCAGGAAGTGGTGTGGGCGCTATTGAGATTGATGGCAGCGGTCCACAGACTCTGAGTCTCAGCTCTGAAATAAATGAGCAGGTTAATCCCGTCAAGTGGGGGGGGGGGGACACACACACACTCTCTGCTCCATGTTCAACATCTGAAACGTGTGTGTGTGTGTGTGTGTGTGTGTGTGTGTGTGTGTGTGTGTTGTGTGTGTGTGGTGTGTGTGTGTGTGTTGTGTGTGTGTGTGTATAGCCTGTGTGAGGTTTGCATGAGTTTGTGATAATGTATGTGTTCATCTGTCTATGCGTGTGCATGTTTTCTTGTATGTGTGTGTGTGTGTGTGTGTGTGTGTGTGTGTGTGTGTGTGTGTGTGTGTGTGTGTGTGTGTGTGTGTGTGTGTGTGTGTGTGTGTGTGTGTGTGTGTGTGTGTGTGTGGCTGTGTAAAATACTTGTCTGTGTATAAGTATGAACTATTACGTGCAAGTGTGTAAGTATTTGGAAGTCTTTGTGTTCATCCATCATCTGTTTATTGAAAGGTGTCTTTGCAGGTGTATCTTTGCATTAATGTGTGTGTGTGTGTGTGTGTGTGTGTGTGTGTGTGTGTGTGTGTGTGTGTGTGTGTGTGTGTGTGTGTGTGTGTGTGTGTGTGTGTGTGTGTGTGTGTGTGTGTGTGTGTGTGTGTGTGTGTGTGTGTGTGTGTGTGTGTGTATGCATATGTGTATTGCCAGCTTGTTCAACATTAAAACCAATGCATACATGCATTAAAACTGTCAGGACCGAAATCTGAAAACAGGTACAATAATTCATCATATATATGCACATAAACTATTTAATACATGTCAAATATTTAACATTCCAACAGAAACATTTAATTATTTAAATGCGAGCACCTGATCCGTTCATCTATTCTAAGAAATCAATCTGCATCAGATAATGTACTCTGATTACGTTATCTGCTTCTTTCGTTTTATTGTTCCTATTTAAAATCAATTATTATTCCGAATAAATGTGAGTAGTAAAATTGCTCTTATAGTTTTCCACATTTTCCTCGAGAAGTCGACATCTTTCCGTTGGTACTTTTCTTAACGTGCAAACACGCACGGCCCACTGGTCAAAATTTACTGTATCATTTTTATAATGAAATAAAAATATCTTTAAGGATCCTGAATAATTGCATGATACACGGAACAGGGATTAATAATCCTAGTTGATTTTTTTCCTTGCCTTCGCAGGTATACGTACATTGTCATTACAGTGTCAAAAAATTGGATAATCAAAATTTCTCTTTCTATATCATCAAGTATTTCCCTTTTAAGATTTGAAGCATAATGGCGATCGGCATGGAACAGACAATTAGATCTTAATGTTTATTTGGTCCAACTTATTATCCACATGGTCCCATTGCTTGTGAGACACTTATTGCACGCGACCCACCATTTGAGAACCACTGACATGTGATCCGTTTCGAGGCCTGTTGTCGTGGCCAGTCTAGGGGCTTGTGTTTAGAGAGCAGATACCCATCTATAATCAATACTCCACTATCTTCCCTTATCTTTGTCACTAATATGCTGTGTGCAGCCCTTTCGGCACACCCTTCCTTCCCTCGAGCGTTTATTCCATGAAGGTTATGAAGAAATAAATATTAAACAAAAGGTAAATACTGTTACCGTAAGCCTTACAATACCGTAAGCCTTGCCAGTTAAATCTCACTCTAAAATGCTCTATATGTTTGCAACAAATAGAGTTTTTGAATAGTCTATAGCTTGCTTTCAACACTAGTTGCCCCTCAGTTGAAATGTGTTATCTAAGCAGTCATTGGATTAGTCTAGTTTAGTGAGATATCTATTATTACCTAAGCACCTGTTCCAACTTAGCGATAGCTTCACTTCAGAGCTAGCCTAATTGTCCTGTGAACTTCACCATAGAGCCAGATTTACCTTTAGCCTCACCTCAGTGCTACAATTGTTCCAGAGCTAGCCTCAACTCAGAGATAGCCTCTCCGTAGAGCTGGTCTCACTTGAGAGTTGTTAGCCTCAGTGGTAGCCAAACCTCGATGCTAGCTTTACCTAGGAGCTAGGTTTGGCTCAGAGCAAACATCACCTGAGTCCCAGCTCAAGCTCAGCCCCAGCCTCATTTCCCAGCTAATGTCGTTCCAGAGGCTGACTCCCCTAAGAGCTAGCCTCAGTGCTAGCCTTGCTTCTGAAGCAAGGTGTGCCTTTAACCATAAGCCTCCTTCCAGAGCTTTAGCGTCACCCTGGCTGGCCTTAACCTTAGCGCTAGTGGAGCTTAGCGCTTCAGATAATTCTTTTTGAAAAGTGCAGCCGACTGCCATCTGAGATTTTTTAATCCACTCGGGGACCTGACACCGCGCCCTACCCTTGACCTCAATGCCCTGAGGAAACACCAAGACTTTGTGACAAGATGGAGGCCAAGAGACCAGAGGGCGCAAAAGCCTGGATGAAAATCCAGGCATGTTGTTTGGAGAAAGAAATATCATTGAATCGATGAATAATACGTATATATATATATTGCATCGCTTCACCAAAAGCGACCCCACAACACGCAGCGTTTGGCACCTCAGGCTGATCCTGTCAAGTCTGACACACCAATTCCACCTTTCTAATGCAAATTTGTTTGTGTTTTTACACGCGCCTTTGGTTTTGATAATCTCTCCGACGCATCGCGTCCTTCCAGGCAGTGTCTCGTCAGGGTTACGTCTGGCAACGGCGGCGACGTAGGTTACAAGTATTGACAACGCAGAGCTTGATAGATAAATTGTGTCCCTTTAAGGCGCCTGTGGAGACAAAATATAAATAAAAAAATGGGTGAAGATGGAACGACGATGGCGGCAGAGAGCGGCAAAGAGCGAGAGAGAGAGAGGTGGAGAGAGAGAGAGAGAGAGAGAGAGAGAGAGGGAGAGAGAGAGAGAGAGAGAGAGAGAGAGAGAGAGAGAGAGGGAGAGGGAGAGGGAGAAGAGAGCGAGAGAGGAGAGAGAGAGAGGAAAGAGGGAGAGAGAAGAGAGAGAGAGAGAGAGAGGAGAGGGAGGAGAGAGAGGGAGAGAGGGAGAGGGAGAGGGAGAGAGAGAGAGAGAGAGAGAGAGAGGGAGAGGGAGAGAGAGAGGGAGAGAGCGAAGAGAGGTAGAGGTAGAGGTAGAGAGA
>OLKM01003938.1:0-27561 GCA_900291075.1 Melanogrammus aeglefinus | reverse complement strand
CCCCCCCCCCCCCCCCCCCCCCCCCCCCCCCCCCCCCGCCGGCATCCCGCCCCCCCCCCCCCCCCCCCCCCCCCAAAAAACCAACCCCTCTAAAGGCGTGAAGTAATAAACTCCCCCGAAACCGAGGAGGGGATTAGAAACCTTGGGAAAAGACCGGCAGGGGAAGCCTCCTTCCAGGGATGGGATAACAAGTGATATAGGTCCCAAATGGGCGGGGACATTAATGGAAGCAAAAAAGCCTTAAAGCTATTAAGGTCAGTAGAGTACAGGCGCTGTCAGAACCAATAATATGTGGGTATCGATTGGTGAAGTGGCCTGTGTGTGCTAGTTGCGCCATCAAAACTGTCATGCTTGACATTTGCATGCTGTGTGTGTGAGGTGGCAGGTATTCCTTTTCAAGTATTAATTGGTATTGTAGACGGTCTGCTCCGTCCCCAGAAGTGCAACCTGGGGGTGACAATTCTGGACTCTCCATCCCCTCATTCCAGACCCACATTAAGAACAAAGGCCATCACCAACATTCTGCAGGTTCTAGCGACTCAAAAAACCCTCCCCATGACGAGGCCATACACTCTCCAAGATCCGAGAGCAGAGACCCTCATCTTGCCTCCATTCACCGCAACAGAGTTCTGTCTGGTTCCAGAAATAACCAAGACAGGCTTCAGTGGCGGTGGAATGGATGAAATAGACTGTTTCACTGTTGTAATAATATGAAGGAGGAGTTATCAAAAGAGCGAGTGACTGTGGTTGAATTAATTTATCATCAGCCATTATCCAGAGACTTCCCAGTTGCTGGATAAGTGTGTAGCAGTATTTTTCGAAATCCTTGGGCATCTTGCCAAGTGATGGATCGTATACCATTCACTTTGAACAGTCGATGCATATGATCTGGGTGGTATGTCATGTGTGTATGCACTGAGCTTCTAGTTCCCCTTTTAGAGATTTGGTAAACAATTTAGTTTATATCGGCTGCAAATTATTTTAGTTGCATGGTGGAATAAGCTGCCCATTTTCTTAGCAGTTCCTGGGGTTTCCTGTTTCAGTGATGAGAACATGAGACGGTCAGCAGCACTAGTGGGTGTTTGCCAGGTGGGCGGTCGATGACCATCTGGGGCTTGGTTTCTTTGATCCAATTCAGGCGCAATGACAGTACAAAACTAAGTCAGCATGGGCAAAGTCTGCTATTGAGCTTGCTAAGAGAATACCAGGCCAAGAACTTCAGGTTTTCCTCTTAGTGTGTTTGAATTCGAGAGCTGAAAACAAGGGTTCGTCACTTAACTTGGGTAAAACAACTCATGGATTGTTATTATACAATGTTAATGTCTGCGTTTTTGGCATCTACAACATCCATCCTAGATTGAGAGGGGGAATAAGTCCTTCTAATTTAATTTTCTTCCCACTCGCGTTTCCAGACGTAAATGATGTGCTGGGTTAGGGCCTGCGGCCCTAGGGCTCAGAGGTATAGTGTTGCCTGTAATGGTTGGCAATGGTGAACTGGAGTCCTGCGACTAGTAGTGGGTAATTTACTTGCGGTAATTAATCCGTTTTACAAATTAATCTCTCCACCCGGGCGATGGAATGAGCGAATGTCTTCATGTCAACAATATGTTTTTTATTTTTACTTGCGTGGAGGAGGACTTCAACAGTGACTTCTTTCAAAAGTGACATTTTTTGACCTCCAGCCCATCGCACGCTGGATGGCAGAACAAGCTGCTGAGCAGGGCAGAAAATTAACCCCAGTCTTGATCAACAAAGGCCCGTGGTAGGGATGCGGGGTGCATTGTGGGCCGTTGTAAAATCGGTCAGTTGCTACATCGCTTTCACACTAAAAAGCAGACAAAATAGACCCGCGTGGACACAGAATCCCCGGGGCGACAGCAGGGTGAAATACAAGACACACACACTGTGGTCCTGTCAATTAGGTTAACATGTAAAGTCATAGGTCAACTCTGGACTGCTTTATATCATGGGTTATAAACAGGACACCAGTCAGATCATAAATTTTTATTTTCACGTCAAAATCAGACTGGAGTCCTTTCAGAAGCAAACGAAAAAAATTCTGCCCTGCTTCTTTCTCTCGCTCTGTTTGCTTTTTTCCATTGAAACAGTATGATTCCATTGATGTTTTTGAGTCACGCTATACAAATATGAGGCAAATTCTGGCGACTGCACAGGTGCATTTTGGGTTCAGGATTGTTGTACAGTTTGGATACTGTTAGAGCCCAAAATGAGACTTGGAACATATAAGTTGAGTAAGTTTCTATACATAGCAAAGTACTTTACTGAGAATATTTTGGACGTGTACAACAACTTAAAATTGAATTTGGGAAATAGTCAAGGACAGAACACATTTTAGAATCCAACCCATGTAGAAGACTCTGAGCAAGGTTGACTATGGGCTTCTGAGGGTCATATGACCTTTGTTTGTACCGGGGGGGGCATGCAGTCACCAAATATCACCCAAATCATGTGAATTCCATTCCTTTTAACAGCACCTTCTTAAAATATAACTATGAATTATTTACTATAAAAACTAACAAAAAACAATACTGACTTATTAGTTTGTTGGGGTTTGTAATGTATTAGTATTTATTTTACAATTAGAAGCGCAGAATAAATGGGCTCCAAAACCACTAATTATGTGTAATACAACAAGAAATGCAATGATATAAACATATGGTTTCAGTATCAATCTCAACGTAAGGATGATGGCTGCGGCCAGTCATATAACATACCAAAGAGTAGAAACCAGGAATCATTATCACAGATGAAGATGGAATATATATTCACAAATAAGCATGGAACTATGCCTGGTTTCATTGAGCAGTGTTGTGAAAAACGAATTTTGTCAACAAAAAAAACAACTATTACCAATAAGTGCGCCTCCTTCGACTCTCCTAATCAGTGCGCCACACTTACACACTCACCACACACACACACGCACACACACACACACACACACACACACACACACACACACACACACACACACACACACACACACACACGTTCTATCATAATTAGGAATTAGCCAATCAAATATATATTCCATATCAATCTCAAAGGATGGCGCGCCAATAATAATAATAGAGACATACAGTGATTGTTTTAGCAATAAATGTGGAGCAGGTAGGGTGATGGCCATCGCGCCCAGGACTTCTTGCAGTCGACTGCAGCATACACTGAAATCTGACCCAGAACCTTTTTGAATGGAGGTCAAACATTCTATCCAGTGGAAGACCTTTCCTGTGCCCCGCTGTAACAGGAAAGATAGCAGTGATAAGTAAACGATCGCCTCACCTGAACCCATTCCGACACGTAGATGGTTTCCCGCATCCTTCATCCATCCTCTCCTGAGTTGCGTAGTAACGAGCATACTGGTCCCCCGAGGGACTGACCAAGGACTAACTGAGATGATAAACAAATACGGGAAGAATACACATAGTAGTACAAATTCAAACCCTGTACAATTCGTCTTTTGAAAATCGCCACAAAGCAACAAAACAATAGTAGTCAGGCAAGTTGTTGTGGGTTACTGTTGAACTAAAGGGGAGGTAACTATGAAGGGCTCATATAAACTGAAGACTCCTTTTAAATGAACAGGGATAACAGTTTCAACCTCAGTGGCAGGTGAGGGGTTGTGGTGTTGACCACAGAGCTTGCCACTGTAGCTGCATCGGACATACGTGTCACTTTTTGTTCTTTTGCACACTGCTACAATGCAACGTGTCAATTCAATCTTCCATAAATGCCTTTCCAAAGCCGTTGCAGCGCAATTCAACGTGTGCGATTTAAGATTTTTTCTTAATAGCACACAGAATGTCTGTGGAATTTCAATCTAAGCCAAAAGCAGGGCCCTACCTTACTACTGATATTTAACATGATCCCCGGACTCGCCGTTGGTCCCTCGCGTCTTCCGAAGCCCTCTTCGTTTGGCAGGTCGTCCCCAAACCCTGGGTCTGGTGCGGAACATTGCAGGGGGTACTATGGGACTCCACACGGGCATGGGCGTCTGGGTCTGATCCCTGGTTCTTTCGCAGTTAATAACGACCTTTCCGAGATCTTTGATATTATATAAACCAGGCAAAATGAGACCAAAAGCACATACAGCAATTACATTACACCACTATTAGCAAACGGCCATTAGCGAAGAGAGTTCTCACAGCAAATTAGCTTTAAAATGCTAACTTAGCCACCAGATTGCCTTGCTTCAGCTAAAGCACAGAGTTATCTTGAAATAACGTCCATTTTTGTAATAAGATGAAATGTTATTATTAATAGTAATAAAGTTCATAATTTCATTATTGCCATTACCAGTGTTCCAAGGCTAACTTTGGTTGTTTGGTTGTGAGCCGACGATGTTGTTTGTTTTCATGTAGGAACACGCCCACCACAAACGGTGACATTTGTTGGTAGCTAGAGTCGCAAAAGTCCAGTCACCTTTTTCCAAAGCTTTACTGTTTTTATAAATGACTCCTCTACTTCTAGACAGTTACGACAATACAAAAGTACGGTGGGATCTACTTGACTGAGTCATTCTACAGTAGAAGACTTTTAGACCAGGAGCTGCCAACTCTCCCGTTTTTCCCGGGTTTCTCCCGTTTTCTGATCCATCTCCCGCCGCCCTCCCGTTTGTCATTTCTCCCGGTTAACTCCCGTATTTCACAATGTCCAAAACTTATTTTATTTATAAATCAAATCAAAATGTGTGTCGAATGTTCTAAAGTTGCCAGATCATGTATCAAACGCAAGCATGAGAGCCAACGCAAGCGTCAGCCAATCAAATGCATTTGCAGCAAACACGACAGCACAGGCTGTAGCCAATCAGATCACGTCTATGGTCACTTCTCAAGAGCGCAGAGCTAAAAAAAAAAAAAAAAACATGGCGGAGCAAAACTCCGTAAATGTCGTTTATAAAAATGGCAGAAGCGGGTGTACCATCGAAGAAGATTAAATATATGTGTACTTTTAAGTCGGAATGGGCCAAAGAGTATATTCAATATCAAATTAGTTAGTTGTTATAATAATATTAATAAGTGATTGTGAATAGCCTACAATAAATATAATAGACATAAAAAAATTTGTTAATAAACAAAACAGGAGTAGTTTTAAGACCTTGTGCATGAAACACTAATTGTTTGTTTATGTCCATGAGAATGATTTTGTTGTGTCATGAATTGATAAGTTATTGTAATAGTTAGTTAATAAATAAGTGATTTGTCAATGAATTTCATGTTGAATACATACATAATGATACATAGAAAATACTTTTTTGTTATGAATACAGGTTATTGTGTATTTATATATATACTGAAGACTACATCATGATGAATTGTGTTGTCTATAAATAGCTACTTATATGCCACACATTCCTTAAAACCAAACATTTGTAACCACCTCTGTCATCCATGCTCCCCACCAACCGCCCCGCCCCGCCGCCGCCGAAATCTCCCGGATTTTGTTAGTCAAATGTTGGCAGGTATGCTTTTGACTTAATCACTGCTTTAAATATATCTTCAATATCTGTAGTTTAAAAAAGGTAGCATTGACTAGAGACTTAGGGCGTGTTCACACGGCAGTCTTAAGGGATAAACTTTGGAATGTTTCAACCTGGACCATGTTTCAATCATATTTGTGTCTAAGGGACGCATGAGGAAAACAATTTTTGAAATTGTTTTATGAAAAATGGTTTTGAAAAGGGCTGCAATGTAATCCCATGGGGCACAAAAGGCGCCCTGTCAATGAAGTTTGTTCGGGTTTTAAAGTGCTTGTTTCTGGCACTAAAATAGATCAGATTGCATTTACATTAATGAAAGGGATCCTCCATCAAGGAATATTACTTTTAAACATTCCTTTAGTTTGATTCCGTCTGTTATTGTGTCAAACCAAGTCTCGCCTCAATGAGAAGTCTTGCGAGAATTGAGTTTTTGCAGGAAGAGAAGAGGAGAACGGGAGTAGTGTTTGGAAGAGGAGAGCTGAAGTCGATTTGAGATTATAATGACAAGAGACTGCAACAACGAGATTTCAGAGTACTTGTGTGAACATGAATGGGTTTCAATGGGAGAGAAAGGTAATTATTTTTCTGGTCCCAGTCTTTATATGCCCTGGATTAACAACATATGTTGTTTGTGAATTTAAATGATAATTTTTCATGTCAAGAGTTTGACCGTTTATTGTGCAATTGCTCATTTAAAGGCTGTAGAGAAAACACAATGAGAAAGACTTACCGTCGTCCGTATGTGACGTCACCGCTCCCTGCGACTGACGTAGACAAGACCGACAATCTCCCCATCGGCATAACTCAACTCTCAACAATGCCCCGACCTAATGGTTTTTACCTCTTTCGATTGCTGTTATCCTCCTCCTTGGAAAAAAGCGGTGAAGTGGAGGCAGAGATCGCCATGTCTGGCGCCAGAAGTGGTGGTGACGTATGTCATTCGCGTCCGAGAGCAGCAAGGGGCTGTAGTTTCGCAAAGCGGCCTCACACACAAAACTTAACATTATCGAACTTATTCGCAATTTTTTTTAGTTTTCTTTGCATGAAAAATTATAATTTTAAATCCACAAACCACATATGTGTGATCCGGGCATATAAAGGACTTGGCATCAGAGAAATAATTACTTTCTCTCCTTTGAAACCCATTCATATTTTACGATCTCATAGGTCCGATGGGCTTCTACCGGAAAAGGCGTGACATCGCCCGCTATAGATCGCAACAGCATTGTCCCGGAAGTAAAAATCTCATTCATTTTCTCCGTAGAGGTTTTTGATTAAAAGACATATTTTGGTAACAATCCAAAGCATACTTACCACTTGCCGATATTTGAAACGAGGGGTAAATGCTCATGCAGGAAGCCACATTTTAAAGAACTTTGAACAATCTATTTTTTAGAAAAACATGTTTTATTCGCAATGCCATTTGAAAACCACCTACTACACTACCCACAATCCTTAAGTGTGACACGACATCTTCAATTGTCGGCCCATGCCTTTACCATGGAAACATTTGCCCACACCTACAAAGTCAGGCTGTCGATGATTGCTTGTGATTACTTCACAAGTATTGATATAGGGCTACCAAGTGCAACAAACATTTGACCGCAAATAAATAAAAAAATAAATTCAGACCGCCTGCTGCGACCATCTGACCGACACAGACCCCGATCATTTGTAAAGACTAATCCATTCAGTTTAACGTTTTATATTTGCTACTGCTGAAGTGTAAATAATTAATTATTAAATTGGATTTTTGGTGTTTGTTTCCCTTGTATCAGTCAAAAGTAGCCTACTATAAAAGAAACACGGAATTGGGGAAATTGCTTAAAGGAATGACATTAGGTTTATAACTGACTTTATGTGAAGGTATAGACAAGTTTTTGAGCCGTTTCCGCTCTACTTCCTGAACTTCTTCCGTCGAATGCAATCCACTTCCGTTCTGGCGGGCTGGGCCATCTGTGCTGGCCTAGTTAACCTGAAGAGTCCACTTATCAGAGTGCCTTGTGAGGTTTAGAATCTTGCCTTATGTCCCAGTCTACCAACACCCAGCCATGTTGTTCATTAAATACAGATAAACACAATAAGTACTGCATGCATTGTATTTTTTTTAATATTATATATGAATATTTTTTTATAGTGATGTAATTGTGTGGGCTTTTGTATTTTACTTTTTAAATACCTTTTAGAATTTAACATGTGATCTTTCTGTTGAAGCCATTTCTTTAGTTTCCTCAAAACACAATGAATTAATCCAGTGTTATTTATCTACAGTATGAGCTTGCTATGAATGATAAACTGTGTTAAACAGAAATTGTAACCTCTCTAAGGAAACATTAAGGCTATCATTCATGATTGTAGTTCAGTGCAATAATGAAATTAAATTAAATTACATCAAACTTTATTTTACTCAAACAGTAACAGGCACATTGATATATTGCACAGCACAAATGGCGCTTTTCCACTACACCTTTCCAGCGCGACTCGCCTCGACTCGCCTCGGTCTTTTTTGCGTTTCCACTAGGGAAAGTACCTGGTACCAGGTACTATTTTTAGTACCTGCTCTGGGTGAGGTTCCAAGCGAGTCAAGCCGGTACTAAAAATGTGACGTCGACACACTGGCTGGCCGCTGATTTGGTCAGAGAGTGTCGTCACTCGTCTTCATCTTCGGCTTCATACTGCTGTACGGCTTCCAAAACTCCCCTGTACTTTTCTGTTGTGTTTTGTTCTCGCCGCCTGCAGCCTTTTCTGACTATCTTCTTTTGCTTTGTTTGTGACAAAAAGCCACAGAACGAGCAGCAAGTACACCACTGCCTCCATGTTCCTCCATTGTTTGTGTGTTTGTGTTTGTGTCGCGCATAGAAACAATCCCTTGTGTCACGCAGTTTCGCACCACCGTGCTATTGACGACCCCGCCCACGTTGAGTAGGTACTTTTTGTAATGGAAAAGGAACGTGGCCGAGTCGAGGCGAGCCGAGGCGAGGCGAGTCGAGGCGAGTCGTGCTGGAAAAGTGTAGTGGAAAAGCGCCAAAAGAGATCATGTAAATTGTGCATTATGTAAATAAGGTACATCTGTTGGCTCCTGTGGGCATGACCTTAATAAGGCAGTTTATATTATTTTTTAAATGCTGCGATATTTACTCCAGAACTGTTAACCTTCCCTCGACAAAAAATCATTCAACAATTTTCGCCATCAATTTTTAACGCCATCTCCAGTCAAAGTGGTAGAACCGTGATCCCAGGCTAGCATCGAAATCGCCGAAATGAAATGCATTTTTGTAGCGTCATGGCGGCGCCCGTGGTTTCGCGCGTAAACTTGTCTAGTTCCCTGGACGATTGTGAAACGAAGCTTCCAACTTCCTGATTGGTCGTTTTTACAACCCCTCACCGATTGGATGCGTCCGCCCTGACTGGCACCTATAACACCCCTCACCTGCGGCCAGATAGGTTTCCTCTCAGCATCTCCAAGTGAAGACAGCAAAAATGGTGAGTGTTTAACATGTATTACATATGTACATACAAAGATATATTATACACAATATATACTAATAGATCAAAGAGCCTTTAGGTGGAGCCTATATTTCATGCACACTTCTCAATAACTTATTTTCATATTTTATGTCTATTTTCCTTTGTAGCTAATGTTATACCATAATGACAAATGTCTGAATTTCATAATGGTAGGTTATGTCTGTTAAATACATGAACAAAACTATTTATCCCCAAAGTTGAGGAAAAAAGGGAAAGCTGGAATATATTAATAAATGTTGAAGTTTTGGAGTTATTTGCAATCAGAAAAAAATAAGTTAAAAAGAGCTATTAGAAGTTAGGTAGCAGTTAATTTCTCTAATTTCATTGTTTATTTAATTATCTTATAAAAATATAATCAGAGTTTCTAAAGCTTATTCCAATGAGGTAAATGATGTTATTATAGCTCCGCTGTCTCAATTATCTTATATTCTCACGTTGCTTCTGATAGTGCAAGTCCAAATGTCTGCTTACTACAGATATGACCCTGGAACCCTACTACAGAATTCTCAGTGTCTTTCGCTATAGGTAACTGCAAATGTATCCCTGTCTATCTCTTTTAATATTGATCACCACTGAGTTGACTGAAAAGTTGCTGTTAACCATTACGCACTTGTAATAAAAGATCAACTAGCATTGATCCGAGTAAGAGCGGAAGACAGTTGGATCTTATCTCTGACTAAACATCTGACAGATCAGAAGATCCCCTATCGAATGAAGGCATTGTTCTAAGCAGCGTCTGTGTAAATGATAAAACAAGAATCGTTCCAGTTACGACAACCCAGCATAAAAGGCACCACGGTCCACATGAAGACAGATGTATTGCTACTTATCTATATTGGCCCGCACACATGTGTGTGGACACACACATGCAAACACACTTTAATTTGCACGAACACGGATAGACACACATACGATTATGCTCGACCTTCAACTTCAAACAATTATACGCACACATGCACTCAAACATATGCAAATACACTCCCATGTTCACAAGCAGGTATATACATAAACACACACACACAAACACAGTGCTACACATGAAGTGATACACACACTCATAAACACACGCCGACAAATAGACACACCTAGGTATAGATTTTATTTGTTTTACTGTGTACTCATGATAACCATGCCTCAGCCATCAAACATTTACAGGCCTTACTGTTGTACTCCCCCCCCCCCTAACCCTGAATCCTAAAATGTAGATATTGGTAACTCTTCAGTAATACGATAGGGTTTAAGGGGGCAGTGAATCCAAAACCCTTGGTAGTCAAGGCTGATCCTGATGTATCAGTGTTGACTGTTAGGAATGATAGGTAGGTAACCCGGGCGGAAAGAACCCCACAGGTTATAGAAACAAACTTGAGTAACCCAAAGACTGCTGGTTCGATTCCCCAGCCAGATGGATGATCTGGCATAAGGACATCTTCTCAGAGTCAATGTCAGACACAAGCTCCTTCCATGGTGGTCGCTGTGCTCTTTCACATATGTTTCTGATTTTGGGTATGTGGATTGGTTGTGTGCAGGATTAATAATAAAGGAGTATTATATTTGTTTCACATTTATAAAGTTCCATTTGAAGCAGGGACATAGTGAAGCAGCATTTCTACGTTTTTCTGATATGGATTGAGTCAGGGGAGGGCAGAATGATTTAATCTAAAAGAAAAAAAATCCTTCATCCAGATTTCAAACATAAAATTAATTTTCTTGGTTGACTTTAGTTACAAAACTTAAAGTTAGTCTTATTCAAACCCACACTGAAAAGTGACAAAGAAAACAACTAAATCAACTCATCAAGCCTTCCCGAACTTCAATGTATCTAGTTCATCTAGTTGTTAATGCTCAGTATAAGGGTCTGGCAGACACAGATCATTCAAGTCTGTCCTACTCCATTAATATAACACATTTGTGGACAGTGTGTGCGATTGTACTTGCTTTGCCTAGCCTTGTTTGTTTGCAATCTGGGATCAAAGATCAAAAAAATGTTTTTTTCTTTTTGGGGTCACTGCCGCTTTAACTTTTGAATGATTACTGTAAACTCCATCCTGGGTGCAAGGCGTAAGTGACCGTGTAATACGCAATTGAAGGAGCATATCTCATTTGAATTTAAAAGGACATTCATGTCACCTGTCATTTCAGAAAGTCTCGGACATGACCTTCAAGGAGGGGGCGGAGTTTAAGATCCGGTTGAAGCCTAATGATGATGGAAACAGGTGATTGAGGATGCAGCGACAATATAAATAGGCCCTAGGCTACATGATAAAATGTGTATATGTAACAATAACATTAAATAACATCATACATTCACTAATTATTAACTGTGAACAACAACTATGTACGGGGGTACCCTTTGGATTATGCTAAAAACAGCATTACAGAAAAAGTGATGCTATAAAAGTTATGCTATAAGACGTTATTATACTTATTGTAAGTCGCTTTGGATAAAAGCGTGTTAAATGCCCTAAATGTAAATGTCAATTATAGTGAAACTATTTCCCCTATAGGCCTATTTGTATCAACATATTGTGGCACACGCCCCATATTTTGCAGGCTATCGTCTATCCAGCCGGTTCTCCTTCACTGTCCCCCTTTATACCCCTGTAGGTTCTCCATCAATGTTGGTCACGATTCGGACAACATCGCGCTGCACTTCAACCCGCGGTTCGATGAAAATGTGATCGTCTGCAACTCCATGTCGGGTGGCAGCTGGGGGGAGGAGTACCGGGAGGGATCCCTGTCCTTCAACCGCGGAGAGGAGTGCAAGGTGTGTACAGTGTGTGTGTGTTTACAATGTGTGGATACACAGGGGGTTTTACAATGCATGTGGGTTTGTGTGTGTGTGTGTGTGTGTGTGTTTGATTGCCCCATTGCGTGTAAGCAATTCCGCCCACTTCTATATGAGCAGAATGATTCAAATGGCCTATTTTTCAATAGTACACTCATACATTGCAGTTTAAATATTGATATACCAATATTGTCCTGAATCTGTATGTAAATGCCTTAGGGACGAGATAGCTCATTTCCTGTTCACCACAACCAATAATAAGGGATTAAAATGTCCTGTTGATAGGCCAAGCTATAAAATGACACCTGTTTAGTTTATCATATGGTAGGCCTACAACCTTCTTTAGCTATTTAATCTGTTTGTGGCTGTTGCCTGAAGGATATGGGCTGGGTGAAGTTTGTCTAGTAAACACTGCCCTATGCTCCCTCTATATGCGACACATATCCACTATCACTCTATGGTCGTTACATTGAGGTGGGGGGGTAGGTTTATGAGCTCATAAAGTAGCATCGAGCTGGGAACCAGATTTAGCCTTTATCTGCAAGATACATATTGGAGGTCAAGGGGTTGATAATATTTCTTTCTTTCTACATCAATCCCTTCCTTCTTTTCCTTTTCCCTCTCTCCTTCATTCCTTCCTTCCCTCCATCCCTCCTTGCCTTCTTAACTTCGGCCACTTGTTAATATTTATTCCTTTTCATTCTCCCTCCCTCTCCTTCTTCCCTCCATCCCATACCTCCTTACCTCCCCCCGTTCCTTTCTTCCTGCCTCTCTCCCACTTTTCCTTCCCTGTCCCTTATTCCTCCCTTGATACCTCCCTTCCATCCCTTCCTCTCTCCTTAGTTCTACATCAACTTCACCATGGAGTACTTCTTCATCAAGCTTCCGGACGGTTCCACCATCAGCTTCCCCAACCGCCTCGGAGACATAAAGTACAAGTTCTTTGAAGTCCACGGTGATGCCAGGATCGTTGGAATCAAGATCAAGTAGTGGATCACCCATCGGCCCCCTGTTTCATTAATAAAGTCTCTATACATGTTTTCCAGTCTAACGTTGTAGTTTACAGAGTCGGCCTGAAGGGGACACTGCACTGATAATCTCACACAAACAATATCTACACTACAGCAACTCAGAGTTACCATAACGACAGGCCGCCAAGTCTGGAACCTTAACCTGTGTTGATATCAAACAGAGGTCATTCCGGGAAAACAGCCATGTAAGTAAACATGGGATTATCTATAAAAACACTATCAAATGAATATGGTAAACAGAGTAAAGAGGAGGATTTGTGAGTGTAGTGCGATGAGGTCCATGTATCTACAGGGGTAATTTACATGTGGACTCAAAGTGGCCTGACCCAGGACTGAGAAATGTACCACTACTCAACTACATTCCCTGTAAGGTGATTGGAATCATTGTGTATGTGTGTGTGTGTCTGCATTTGTGAAGCACTGTCAGTGGGATCACCTTCCGCACAAGAAAACAAACGCATGCAACACAACATTTGGTTTAAGATTTTAACGGGCAAGTCTGTGTTCATAAAAAGACGACATCATAAAATAAAGTAAATATGTAGTATTATCAGGGGGGGTAATATTACCAAACTCTTAAAATAACAATATAGTTCAAAAACACAGTGGTTTAAGTGCATTACATGTGAAATTAAATCCATTTCTACTATTTTTGTCAACAAAATGGTTGAAATGAGTGGTCCAATATGTGCCTCAGCGTTTTCTTGCGGTAAAGTTAGAAAGTCCAACCAAATTTTGTAATTTTTGCACTTTGCATTCCACATCATTTTGTGTTCGGTCCTTGAGAAGACACGTGAACCAAAGCCCTTTGCATTGAATCCAGAAACACGTGATTGAAGAGCAGGTAGGGGCTTAGGGCATCTTGCCGTACGACGCCTCCGCTGCTGCAGACATTGGGCAAATGTCAAAACCCCCCTGCTGACCGGGTCATCCGCAGGAGGCTCCACGCAAGGCTATGCAGGGCGTGCTGACGGCCGAGCCGCCCTCCAACCTTGCTGGAGCCCGTGGTCTGCCCCTTCTGGGCCAGGTAGTCCTTGTAGTTCCTTGTCAGCAGGGTGTACAGCAGCGGGTTGATGCAGCTGTTGCCGTACGTCAGGCACGTGACCGAGAAGTTGACGTAGTTGTGCGTGGCGGCGGACAGCGGCCTGAGGCTCTCGGGCGAGAAGAGCTTGGTCAGCTGCCACACCCAGAAGGGCAGAAAGCAGGCCCAGTACGCCACCACGATGGAGAAGATCATGCTGGCCACCTTCTGCTTGAGGCCCCTCCTGCGCACCGAGCGCCCGCGGCTGCTGCTGCTGCTGCAGCCTCCCAGGCTGGCCTGCGCCGCCCAGTAGTGCCTGGCCAGCCCTGCGTACAGCGCCACCATCAGCAGGCCCGGCACCAGCACGCTGGTCAGGAACATGACGGTCAGGTACGCCTTGAAGGCCTCGGGGGTCCAGGTGGGGAAGCAGATCCGCTTGACGGCGCCGGCGGCGTTGACCTTGCTGCCCTGGCGCTGCCGGATCATCACCATCATAGGCAGCGTGAGCACCACGGCCGCCGCCCAGATGAAGGCGGCGGCCACCTTGCGGCCGCGTGCCTGGGAGCGGCGGGCGCTGAAGGGGCGTGCCACAGCGCGGTAGCGCTCCAGCGTCATGGCGACCAGCACGAAGACGCTGGCATGCATGGTGAGCAGGTCCAGGCTGAGCAGGAGGCGGCAGCCCGCCTCGCCGAACAGCCAGTCGTGGGCAAAGTAGGTGCACACCACGAAGGGGATGGTGGACAGGTAGAGCAGGTCGGCGAGGGCCAGGTTCAGGATGTACACGTACATGGAGCCCGTGCGGCGCAGCGCCGCCGAGCGCATGATGAACAGCGTGTACACGTTGCCCGCCACCCCCAGGGCGCACATGGTCAGGAGCATGGCGCCGAGGGCCGATGTCACCCAAAGGCCGCCGCCGCCGCCGCCGCCGCCAGAAGCAGAGTTAGACCCTGGCTCTTCCCCCGCCCCGCCCCCAGAGCCCGGGTTCAGGTTTTGACCCCCCTGGGGGTTAACGGTGGTGTTGGGGGTGCAGTTCATCGTGGACCGGGCGTCATCGTTGGGTTAGCTGATGTTTGTCTCATATGAGACCTAGAAACAGCTGTTCATATTTACCCGCCGCACAAGGGACAGGAGACACACTTCAATTGATTTGCCAACTTGAAAAAGGAGGTTCACTCATTTTAAGAACAAAATTCTGAAAGTTCCCTTCTAAAGGTGGGATTAAAACATCCTGTCTGCTTTAATCCGTATCCATGTATTTGCCCTTAATCCAGGTTCTTATAGTGTCGTTCAGCTGGACGTAAGAGGCAGCTTCCATTCAAAGACCAATAGAAGAGGAAAATTAGATCCTGTTGCCGTACGATATGAGCATCTCTTTATCACTGTTCTTAGGGTGGAGAAGATGGAGGTGGTACTGATGTTGCTTGGCTGTTGTAGATCCCTAGCCCTCCACCACGTCCAAAAACAAATCAACCCCAGTCCTGTCCTCTGTTCTGCAAGCCACAGAACAGAATAGAAGGAGCTCACGAGGAAACCAGCTCCCAATCCAATGTTTAAAAAGGCCGTCTATCTCCGCAAAAATCTAGAAACTTCTAGTGACCTCCGTTCACAGGTCTCCACTTTTGTCTGATGAAGACTGTTCCTATTACCTCTGTTCACTGGAGAGCCCTTAATGTACATCTTTTTCTTTCTTCCTCCCCTGCTCCCTTTCTCCTCATCCAACCCCCTCTCACCTATGTGCGAGCTAGCACGACCCTACGGATTGAAGAGGAATTTCTCTCGGCCCCTGAGGACCGGCTCCGATCACTAGGGTGTCGCTTTAGACACCCTCCCACCATTGGCATTCAGGGTACACAATTTGATATTATATTGTTTGAATACACCTGTGTGTCTGTATAACCCTTTTTCTATTTGTCATTTAGCAAGCGCTTTTATGTAAAGCAACCTATGGTGAATGAGTTCATGGGACATTAAGGGTAACTAAGGTTCATTAAGGTTCATTAAAGTCATTAGGAAGGCACAGGTCGAGGTCAGGAGTCATCTTGATTAAGGATGAAGACATTGAGGTTAGAACCTTGAACTAAACCATAAAGCCCACTTGATAAACACAGCCGTCCCAGTAAACTTCCAGGTGTATGGGTTTGATTCCCACTGGGGTCCACCCTTGCTAAAAGGTGTGTTCACACCAAAAAAAGAAGGTGTGGCGCGAATCCATACAAAGTCAATGCAAAGACGAGTGTAAAGGTGAATTTTCTGCCAGAAAAACCGACGGCGTGAATTGATGAATGGCGTGGCGCGAACAACCAGGCCAACACAGATTTTGCCGGATTCACTTCTCTTGATGCTTGGTCAGGAGGACAGCATATCAGCATTCACTCCCTGAAGTCCAGAGAGAAAGTGATTGTTGCCGTTCGCGGACTACCGGAACTCTATATCTGACTATATAATATAATATACAATATAATATCATGGCCGAAAGCTGTATGCGCTACCGGATGATATTTGTATATGTGTGACCAGCAAAAACATTAATATGTTCTTACAAATGTGTGTTAAATGTATCCTAAGATATTAAATATATTGCACCATAGTCCAATTTAATTCACCACACAATTTTAACAATTGAGGATGTAACCAAACAATATTACTTACACAACTCCTACCATCAGTGGGCAGTAGACACAGATTCAAACAGACAAGAAGACAAGACAAGTCCTTGCCAGGAACTATGGAACCTTTTCCCTCAATGAGTAAATTCGGACCTTACAAAAGATTAAGAAAAAGGGCCCGAACTGAAATGCCATATATATAGCTTTATTAGAAATGATAATGTAAAGATACAGTACAGTTGTAAGCATAATTGCGATGTAAAATGTCAAAATGTGAATGATGTTTCAAAAACTTGGCACATTTGAGATTTTATTATATTATATTTGTGATTTTCCACCAGAAGGTGGTGATGTTGGACCAAAGATTATTTTTCTGACTCAAGAACATTAATATCTTAATATATTTAATATTTCCCTTAAAATATCCACTAAAAACGAGTGGGGGAACCATAGATTCGTAAAAAATAAACAAACTCAACTTTAAAATATTGATTTTTAAAATGATATAGCAAATACCAAATTCACATTTAACATGTATACGAAACAATGGTAGTGTCTGTAAATACCCCAATACATTTAGTTTAGATTTTTGATTTAGAACCAAGGGTATGTGTTCTCTAGGGGGAACATGAACAGGCTAAGTCTAAAGGGAAACAGTTCTAGGTTGGTGACGAGGATGGAGGGTAACCTGGGCTGTACTGCTGTGGGGGTACAGGAGACTGAAAGGTTGGGGAACACTATGTTATAACTAACAGACACAACTTAAACAAGATATAGGAGCGATTGAGGATGACTCATGGCCCGGTGTAGTGTTTCTGCTGCTAAGGAGCGAGAGAAAGAGACGGCTACCTGGTGGTCTCCATGCATACTATATTTGGAACCTAGCAACAGACCTAGCAACGACACCGCCCTGGTGATTAGATGATGTCACTCCCTGAATGCGCTGGATTAGTGCTGGTGATGTCGCGGTGGCTGTGGATTGGTTGGCCACGTCCATCAGTGTCTATGCTTGAAGAGCGCCTCCACTGTAACAAGAAAAGCAACAGTTCAAAGGTGAGATTCCTGGTCTCGGCTTCCTGTGTGGCGATTGATGTCACCGGCGGCTGTAGCTAGCTAACAAATATATATAAGCTAGCAACAAGCTATCATTTAATAATCAGGTAACAGCGAGCAGCCCACTGTAAGCTATCACAAGCTACTATTAAAACATTAAGCTAACAGCCAGCACCCAACTACCAGCTCGCACCTAGTAACCAGGTAACACTACCAAAAACCGAAAAGAAAACACAAACAAATAATTAATAATAATCAAAACATAAATATAATAACAAAGGGCAAGGTGAAGGAATGCGTTCCTACTGGTGTACTCCTGGGGCGACATGACGGCGCTGAGCACGGCGGCGAACTGCCGCAGCCAGTCCTGCTGATCGCTCTCCGTCTCGCAGGTGAACAGGAAGCAGCGCTCCGGCGTTACTATGGTGATGCCGTGTTGCCAGGCGCCGTTACAGTAGGCGGTGGCGGGCAGGCCGGCGGTGGCACTGTAGCCGTGGTCCTTGTTGCCGAGGAACACCTCGCCCTTCGCAAAGGCGTCCTGTGGGTGAGGAGGTTAAAGGTCACGTTTGGGGTTTGTTTGTCAGTGCTGCGTCTTCGTTTTAAGCTCTTAAAATGTGTGTTGTTTTTTTTACATCCATGACTCCACCTCTCTCCTCTTGGTAACTCAGAGTGCACCCTTAGATTGGCAAAACACTCGCTTAGCACCCCCAAGCAAAACAACGTTTCTTCTATATTGTTATTTACATTTCATTCTGAGTTCTTAAAATGTATTGTGTGATAATAATATTTTAATCACAAAAGAAAATAACAGATTGAAATAAACAGATTGTTCACGTAGCACGACACAGACACGTTGCGTGCGTGAACGTGATTGTTCAATGAGTAGTAGGCTAAGTAACCGTAATCCTGGCGATCGGTCAATTTTAAGTCAAGCGTTCAAAAATAACGAAAAATCGGTATTTGATCAGAAAAATTCCTTGAGTTGAAGAAGACGTTCAAGACTAATTAAAGCCAGTTCCAGTCTTGAGAATAACTTTAGAACATTTGTAATATATAATGTGTTAACTGTGAGTGCTTGTGTGACCTACTAGGGGATCTTTGAAGTACATGAGCCTCCTGTGATCCAGGGTAAACCAGCGCTTCCTAAAGCCTTCCGTTTGCTGGATGGAGAGAGACAGAGAGGGTGACAGGCAGACAGACAGACAGACAGAGAGGGACACAGTTAGAGAGTGACAGAGAGACACACAGTTGTTTGAAAATAACCACTTCATTAACTTTAATCATCTGATTTGATCCATTTATTTTTTCTACACCATCAATTGCATATTTTTATTCATTTGTATTTTTTTGATCTGTTTTTTTATTGTTTCTTAATTTGTATGTCACTGAGTAATACTGTTAGTAGCTTTCATGCTAATACAGCATTTTGAATTTTAATTCCAAGAGAGACATTGATCTCACTGTAGGTTCTCTCGCTCTTCCAAAGTGACTGCTTCTGAAAATAAGTCAAGTAAAGCGTATCTATAAAGCCCTTCATTGGAGTGACAGTCTCAAATGATGAATCCTTAGCCCTCTACGCGGTGGTTCTCTACATGGTGGGTCTGTACGTGGTGGTTCTCTACGTGGTGGGTCTCTACGTGGTGGGTCACTTCGTGGTGGGTCTCTACGTGTTGGTTCTCTACGTGGTGGGTCGCTACATCGTTGGTTTCTACATCGTGTGTCTTTACGTCGTGGGTCTCTACATCTTGGGATTGTGGTGATGTGTCTACAGATATACCATATATGCAGACCTCCCCAACTGGTCTTTCGTAAACAAAACAAAAAGCAAAGCAGGAAAGATGAAGCAGTTGTACTAAACCTACGATGACGGCCTCAGTGACGTCGCGTCGGTGACGTAGCAAAGAACCTTTATATGTAGGTGTCATGTGTATGTAGGTGACAGAGGTATAGTTTGGTCCCAAAGGAAGAAAGGAAAAACTGCCTCAAACCCAAAAGGAGGAAACGTTGAGAAGAAGCGGGATCCGTCTTTCTAGGGACGGAGAGTAGGGATGAGGAGGAAGGAAATGAATGTGACATGCAGGGAAGAGATGAACAACACACAGCTGGTCCCTGCTGCATCTCCCTGCCTGACACAGATTAAACCAGACCTGTGTTTGTGTGTGTGAGTGTGTATACATCTATGTGTGTGTGTGTGTGTGTGTGTGTGTGTGTGTGTGTGTGTGTGTGTGTGTGTGTGTGTGTGTGTGTGTGTGTGTGTGTGTGTGTGTGTGTGTGTGTGTGTGTGTGTGTGTGTGTGTGTGTGTGTGTACAGTTTTGTGATTGACCTGGAAAGGACACCAATGCCTACTCAACAACATATGTGGATATGTGTGTGTGGGAAAGTACTGTATTTGGGTTACCCCGAGGATTATGGGATGGGGGGAATGGAGAGATAGCAAGAGAAAAAAAGGAAAGGAAGAAAGTGAGAGGAATGGACAGATGGGGTAGATAAAGAGAGATTGAAAGAGTGATAGATAGAGATCGATAGAAAGAGTGAAACGAAGGGGCGATAGACAGAGAGTGATATAGAGAGAGGGATTCATTTCAGAGCTGCTGAGCTGTCAGCAGGCCTGACAGAAAGATTTGACAGCTTACTTATCCACCATACTTCACCACCTCCACCCTCTATTAAACCAGGAGGGAATCGGATAAAGGATCTCTGGTCTAGGACAGTGATAGGGTTGTGCCATTGTTCAGTACAGTTTCGATACATCAGCAAAATAAATGCCAAAAATTGTCCATGAGAACAGTAAACAACATGGATAAATGGGCATACAGAAACATACACCAACCAGTCAACATAACTTCAGAGAAAATAATAAGGAAGTCATTGATCAGCAGCATAGGGCAAAGTGTGACTATTCTTTAAAACTCCCAGTCTACGGTGATGTAATGAGTAAGGTCTGTGCAAGATAAGGCTTCTTTGGCCTCATGTCAATGCGTTGTTTTTTTGTTGTTGTATGAGGCAGCTAAAACAATCGGGGCAAAATGTGTATGGGAAGTAATAGTGTATCGCAGCTCAAGCACTTTCTACTTCTTCTCTACCACAGAGAAGGGTCTCCTAATTGGCTGTGGTGGCCTCTCTCTTTCTTTAATGGAATTTTCTGGTTATGACCAATGAGGGACCTTGAATCAAGGCAGTCATAAACATTCATGATGAGGTTCTGTCGATGATGACGAACAACAAGGCGCGCTTCAAGCACCTAGGTATGCCGTAAAGGAAATTATGTGAATGAAATGTGAACGAGAGTTGTGGTTTAGAAGAAGCTGGGGAAGTTGAAGTTTAAAGAAACTTTTTGATGCCGCTGGGGAATTTTCTGTCTTGTGTAACCACACATTTAGGGAATGCTTTCAACTAGCAACGTCGGACGATGAGGAACAATCCAAGCAGTTTTGGCAAGGAAAGCTACATTGCTATCTTATGCTGCAAAACACCCCTGGACTATAATAAGGAAACAACTCATTGGCTGTGACAGACCATTTGCACGCGTCTGTGTGTCTGTGTCTGTGTGTGTGTGTGTGTGTGTGTGTGTGTGTGTGTGTGTGTGTGGTGTGTGTGTGTGTGTGTGTGTGTGTGTGTGTGTGTGTGTGTGTGTGTGTGTGTGTGTGTGTGTGTGTGTGTGTGTGTGTGTGTGTGTGTGTGTGTGTTCTTACCTTGGGTCCAGTCTTCTCCATGTAGCCCTCCTTCAGGAAGTTGCGTGTGAGTTTGGGCATCAGCTAAAGAACAACAAACCCAAACTCAGGTCCTGAAACGTCCAATGGCATGCATTTCGGGATGGTGTGTGCATGTGTGTGCATGGTATGCATGTGCAAGGTATGTGTTCGTGTTTGTGCACGGTGCATGTGTTTTCGTGCGTGTCTGCATTCAAGCGTGTATGAGTGTGTGCGTGAGTGTACATACCTCTACATCTGTGGCCCCAGGGAAGGCTACTTTTAAATAGTGCAGCTGAATCGCTCTGATGGAATTGAACCAGTCGACGATCTCCTGCAGAAAGAAGATCATTAAAACCCTTACACCTGTGGTGGGTTTCTTTAACATCATTTAGAGAACCCAATCAGATGAAACACACAGATAGAGGAACGAGACAAGATGCAGTGACAGGGGAGGGGGAGAATGATAAGAGATTGGTAAAAGCTCAGTGAAGTAAAAACAAACTATCACAGGAACAGTCACATATACGTATCTCTCTCTCTTTCTTCACACAAATGCCTTTCAGAAACACATACAAAACACACGTATCCTGAATCACAAACACACACGTGCACGTGATGGTAGCGGGTAATGTGGGAACCTTGCCGCTGTCATGGTAGAGGAAGATGTTTCTTGTGCTGTAGTCCTTCAGGTAGGTGATCTGCAGGCCGTTCAGGTGGCCAATCTTTGCCGGCTGGAAGCTGGCGTTGATGGAGTCCACCTTGATCAGCGCCTTTGGCTCCTTGCCCTGCGTGGAAGTCCCGGTAAAACAGTTTTGCTTTGTGTGTGTGAGTGAATGTGGGCGCACGGGCATACAGCCCAATACACAATAGCCTGAGGTTTGTTTCATTAATTTGGCCCTTCCCCCCCATGACACAGTTAATATTCCAGTTTCAGTCAGGTAAACCTCTTAACATTTGGTAAAACACTGATAGATCCCGTTACATTTGGTTAAATACTGAAAAAAAGTGTAGAATTTATCAAAAGTTGATGAGTTTGAGGATTTCATTTAATCAACGTTGATTAGAATAAAGATATATTATCTTGATTAGTTGTATGGTGTCCAGATTTAAGAGGGAAAACAAACATCTATATGGAGGTGTACATGGAGGTCATAGAAGCAGAACACAGAACTAAAACAGTCAACGCAAAGAAAACTACAGGAATCACTAGTGGTTGTCATGTGCTACTATCTGACTTGTCCTGTCCTGCCTAGATAAGGTGATCTGCCGGGAGGCATACATGGCTCCTACTCACGTCAGACTTAATGAAGTACTTCAGAGTCCCCTCCCTCTCTGACAGGACGAATCGTCTGTTGAGGAACTGCCCATTGTCCCGCCCCCTTTTCATCAGCATTCCATCTCTCGTTTCTGTTGAGAAGTTTAAAGTTTTCATGTCTCTGTAGGCCTATGTGTAGATGTGTGGTTTGATGCTTCAATTACAAGGGACAAAAGCTGAAAACAGTCAACAGAAATACAAATAATCGTAAATACGTCATTGTGCGTAGTTAAGAAATGATGTGCCAATATATAAAACTGAAGAAAAAGGCCAAATCATCGTCATGCTAACAGGAAGTGAGCACAGGAAGTGAGGTACAGGAAGTGGACTTTGCAGCTCACCTTCCTCATATGTTAGCTCGGTCCCAGGGTCGCAGAACTCCCTCCTCTGATACTTGGCTCTTATCCACTGCTCCCTCAGCACCCTACACACACACACACACACACACACACACACACACACACACACACACACACACACACACACACACACACACACACACACACACACACACACACACACACACACACACACACACACACACACACACACACACGTAAAATATGCAAAATGATGCAGACAATGTTTACCCAGGACTAAAGTGCTTGTGCCTGTCCAAATGCACAACTCCCAGTTGAATTGTGTGCACACCTTATTTGAATTATTTGAACTTTGACGTCCTTGTCGCTGACCCACCCACAGTAACACTGAAACAATTCAATGACCTATTTATACGTTATAGATTAACAGAATAACAAGATAACATATTGCGCCCTCACTAAAGTACTTGTTCTCTTTCTCAAAAGTAATGTCTTGTGAGTCTAATAGACGCATCAATGAAAGTCCATTGTCTATCTGTATCCACTCGGTCTCACTGGACTGGCTTACACCACTTTTCCTTCTCCTATTGGTCAGTTAAATAGGGATGAGGAAAACTTGAAGCACAACGTGGAAGCAATGGGCTTTGGGACTCTGACTCTCTCTCTGACTCTCTCTCTCTCTCTCTCTGACTCTCTCTCTCTCTCTGACTCTCTCTCTCTCTCTCTCTCTCTCTCTCTCTCTCTCTCTCTCTCTCTCTCTCTCTCCTCTCTCTCTCTCTCTCTCCCTCTCTCTCTCTCTCTCTCTCTCTCTCTCTCTCTCTCTCTCTCTCTCTCTCTCTCTCTCTCTCTCTCTCTCTCTCTCTCTCTCTCTCTCTCTCTCTCTCTCTCACGAAGAAGAAGAAGAAGAAGAAGAAGAAGAAGAACTTGGCCACGAAGCAGAAGAAGAACTAAGAAGAAGAAGAAGAAGAAGAGATCACCATGGGATATTGTGTAGAAAGTGCATGGCAGTTATCCTATTGTAAATGTAGTATGGAAGCTTACCAGTGTCCAAGAAAAGGTTTTTTTTTATGGATTGCACAAATCGATTTAGTATTATAGCAACAAAACTGCTCGCTCGCAACAGGGTGGCTTTGTGCTGCCTATTGCACTGGTGGTACTTGCCACATGCAAATGAAGGATAGCCTTATGCTAACAGTAGCCAACTATCAGGAAGTTGCTTCTTGTCCTACTAAGAGTAACTCATAGAGCACTATAGAGCAACATCTAATTATTTTTAAGGAGTTCAACCACATCAGGAAGTTGTTGACTCAGACTCCCTCAATCTGGACACAAGCTGCTGATGTATGTGCAAGATCAGGGAGTGGCAAGGAAAGGACAGCAGGGCTCCCCTCTCGGAGTGTGACAGACACAACCTCCTCCACCATGAGATAGGATCCTAGCAATGTCTCCTAGGAACCTTGCTAATCTAAACCCACCCTCTGCCTACTGTTTGTGTAACTGTGACTAACAGAGCAATTTAAGACCATAGATAAAAGCGTGTGTGCGGGCGCCTGTCCCATGCTTGCGGGGGCATTGCCATGGCTACTCACTGACAGTCTCTGTAGTTGGGTTTGTAGTAGTATACTGGAACCGCCGCTTCGTATTTGGCCCTCATTAGCTCGTTGCCACCCTCTGACATGAACTAACACACACACACACACACACACACACACACACACACACACACACACACACACACACACACACACACACACACACACACACACACACACACACACACACACACACACAGCAAAATGGTCAGCCAACTCTTCAGTAGATGTGAAATATGAATCATCACAATAAGAAATAGCTCATATCCCAGCCACAGTAAAGCGTGGGATATGAATGGAATAATAACATCATTTTGATTGTAAATTTTGATTGTCTCACACTGACCGACACCCAAGCAGGGAGGCTGACAGAAAGGTACGGTATAGAACATATAACAATACTATAATTACACTCTGGCCACTGGTCTAAACGTACAATTACATTCAATCATCTGCTCGACCGCACCAGGCTTAAGATCATTATATGACTTTCTGTATATATTATCCGTATCATATGTGGATATAGCACACTTTCATTCAAAGAAACTTCCCAGTGAGGCTGAGAACAATTAGGGTATATAATCAAAATTGGAGCCACATCAAAATAGAAAAGGCCAGGTTGGCATGGGCTATATATCTCCTTCTACACGTCTGTCCTTCAATTATGGAATATAAAGTAGAAGAACCAATAACCAGGCGATATATGAATTTGGTTACATGGCATATAAAGTAGAAGAACCAATAACCAGGCGATATATGAATTTGGTTACATGGCTTATCAACTTCAAACTGATCAATGACAAACTGTTTATGAGTCACCTCCTCCTTTATGTAGACCTGACACAAAAGTTGCTAACCTCTCAACAGCTAAATCAACCTAGCTAGGTACAATATATTCCTAGCAAGGTAGCTGGGTAGTGGGGGGCTGTATAGGCCAGTGTTCTGTGGTCTTATTGGTCTGGCTAGGTGCTATATGAGCTTAGCTCTGTAGCAGGGTAGCAGGGGACATCTCACCTCCACCTCGTGCTCCTCCCAGCGGGACAGGCTGAGGGACTTGACCTTCCCGATGTCGGGAAGGTTGCGGTGGACCCCCGAGCAGTCCAGACAGATGAACACCCCCAGGGAGCAGGACCCCCACTCTGGGTCTGGGGAGGGAGAGGATGGATGGATGGAGGAACATAGGAAGGAAGGGATGGACGACGGTTGGATGGAATGAAATATAGATGGAGAGAGGGAGGGAGGGATAATGGTATGAATATGACTGGATGAATGATAAAATGCATAATATTATAACAGTCCAACAATAAATCAGTCATACACAATTGCATGAATATATAAATACATACCATAACCTGTATACAAACACGTGTGGACATAGTATTGTGATATTAATACCCATATGGTGTAGACTTGGTGTGTTTTTGGAATTGCCTTTTGAAATGTCAAAGTTAACAGAAGTTTGTGTGTGGCGAATCAGTATTGTGATATTAATACCCATATGGTGTAGACTTGGTGTGTTTTTGGAATTGCCTTTTGAAATGTCAAAGTCAACAGAAGTTTGTGCGTGCCGAATCGATGCCAATCCATTCCTTTCACACGAACTCTTTATATGTGTGTGTGCGTGCGTGTGTGTGCGTGCGCTCTTGCGTGCGTTTACGCTGTATGAGGTGTGACGTGTTTTAAGTCTTGACAGACCTAAGCGTTCAGTTTTTGTGCACAGGATATAAACACTGCAAGTAGGGTCGGTGCGTCTGAAGCAGGCCAGCTACTCTCCAAACAAGGCCTCACACACGCCCACACGTAAAACAAACCAGCTCCTGTCAGTGTCCAAACTCACCTGGCGCCCCGCAGTCTGCACAGGTATCGTTACCCGGCTTGTGGAGCAGCTCCCGCAGCTCCCGAACCGACCTCTCGTTCGACGACATTATCACAGCCTCAGATAGCTGGATCCCGTAACGCCGCTATGAGCTTATAGTTAAAGGTGTGTCTATCGACTGGGCACTTTGAGTTTCTTTTCCCCCCTCCCTTTGACCGCGCCGAAGACGAACGGGGTGTGGGCAAGTCCTCACAGGTAGGCTATGAGCTGCGAGGGGGAGGGATGCCTTTGAGGGGATGAACTGAAGGAAAAATAAGGAAAAAAGTGGGTTCGCGTCAAAGGTTTCTTAACACATACCAGACTCCATTGCTTTCGCTTGTCAATCTTGTAAAGGCGTCCAATATAACAACTTAACAACGCATCCTCAAATAGGATCCACATGCATGTGTTGCCCGGAGTTGGGTTAAATCACTGCCAGCCCCACGTGATGAAAGACTCCATCTCGGAAGTAAAAGCTATAGATTTCTCCGAACTTGCTTTTCCGCATTGTTGGTGGTTAGACTGATCGCTATTTTTTACTTTACCAAGAAAAGTAGGCGCAAGACGTAGCCAACGGTGATAATAATTATGGTTTTACGGCCATGTGGAGCTTGATATATTAGGCTATTTATTGTTTGAGGTGTAGGCCTATAGCATTCAAGTTACTTGACCTAGGCCTCATTTCAATCGAAATACATTTGTTCAACCCTGGTGTTACAAATATACAACAAGAAACGTATAAAATAACGAGTGAATTACCCTTAATGAGAGAAAGTTGATTTAACCTTTAGACACACTAGATTGCGTGGCTGAATTTAAATCGGCATAGTGGTCGCCCCTGTCTTGGTGCGGGACTATCGTGTTTGGCCGCTAGGTGGTGCTAGTTCATCATTGTTTCCAAGACGACTTGCCGGTAAACGTACCTCCTTCGCCCTTGCAATGTCCAGTCAGGTTGAACAGCTTTTGTGAGTCTGTCGATTTACGGAATTAAACCTAGATAGCGACAGTCAGGCTTTCCAAGGCTCCGACATTATGGCGCTGACATTCTTTATTCTCCCATTTCTTAGGAACCGGTTTCCAACTACAGATCATGACTTCCGTTTTCTTCGGTACACATGAAATGCGTCATGCCATGCATCTTTACGGTAAACGTATAGGGCTCACGTCTAGATTCCCTGGCCCATGGACATGTGGTAGTTTTGGACGACAATATAATTAGGTTCACCAAGGGAAGGGCAGAGAGACTCGCAGTTTGATATGGCCGG
>OLKM01003937.1:17500-22500 GCA_900291075.1 Melanogrammus aeglefinus | reverse complement strand
CCATCTGTGTGTGTGTGTCCTCCCCTCCTCAGAGTTTCAGGAGTCCCCCAGTGGCCATCTCCTTGTTGCCATGACCGCAGTCACCGGAAATACATCCATAACACAACAGCAGCAGCACCAGATCCGTACGGCTCACACCGGCTCAAACTGGTTCCAAATGGATGACAGACCGGCTATAACTGGTTTTGGCAAGACGGTAGACTGGACCTAACTGGTTCTGGCTGGATGACAGACTGGCTCTAACCCGTTCTGGTTGGATGACCAACTGGCTGAGATAGCAAACTGGCTCAAACTGGTTCTGGCTCAGCGAAAAACATTCAAAGCTTCACTGTGGGTTTTAGAGAGAGCTGCAGTACCCCCCCCCCCCCCCCCCCCCCCCCCCCCCACTCCCCCCAAACTGAAACCACACACGCGCACACGCACATAATCCACCCACACATTCACACACATGTATGCCCCCCCCCCCCCCACACACACACACACACTACTAAATTATGACAAAAAAATAAATAAACAACACCATCATTCCGCCGCCATTATTCCACAGCGATGTGCGCGCAGCTGCGGCTCCAACAGCTCCCAGACGTCGGGAAAATTCAAATTCTGCCCTCTTTTCAGACGTCTCTCGACACTGGCGCTGCCGTCGAGTATTTTAAGACTTGTGTGTTCAGCCTCTCTTCTTTGGACTCAGCCGCCATCTCCGCTCACCCTGAGCGGAGACAGAGAGTGGAACACAAAGTAAAAGGAACAGAGTTTGACGCTAAAGTCAAACCCTGGAAGGACACACCGGTTGGAGCGTCTTGTGTAATAAAGAGGAAAGTGACAGGCGGTACGAGGTACAGATGATTAAAATGTGCGTGTCAAGCAGGGCTTAAAATTGACTGGGCGGCGGGAGGGATATTGAAATCACCATTAAATAATCGTAAAGAAAATGGATTTTCACTTGGATTAAAGATCTCCTCATCTCGGAGATTGGCAACTTTTCTTTTTTTCTCTCTCTATCTCCCTCCCTCTCGGCCTCTCGGCCTCTCCCTCCCTCTCTCTCCCTCAACTCCCTCTGTGTGTAATTGAAAATCCACTTCCCTGAATACAATTAATTGAGGGAAAAAAACGGAAAGAAAGCCTTAATTTGGAAGCAAGGGCCCGTGGCAGTGGTCACCAGTGAGACTAATGGCATTCCACTTAAATAAAAGGCCTTGGATCGCGCGCCGAAGAATTGTTTGCCCAAAATTCCCTGGTCGGCGCGAGGCATTGATCCTTAGCGGGGAGACTTTGCAGCCCCGGTGCGCGAGCAAACTAAATGGGGGCAGCGTTTGGGAGCACGCACTGAGGAAAAAAAAAAAATCACAAGGAAAGAAAATATCTAGATTTAGTTCTTAATAGAATTCCGGGCAGCAGGCTAAGCTCCTCGCCTGAATAATTCACTTTAGCCAAACTGTTGCTGCGGGCCGCATTCATTTTTAATGCAGCCTTTTGATGTTGATTAATTAAGCATTGCTAGCGCTGCTGTTTTCATGCTGCGGATCCGAGCATGCGTCTCCCGTGCACGCGCCGGTTAGCATGCGTTGCGCGTGCATGCGCCGGTTGGCATGCGTTGCTGACATGCGCGCGCCGCGGCAGTAGCAGCAGCAGCTGCGGTCGCGGCGCGGCGCTAGTTCTGCGCGCGCTGAACACAGACCGAATCGTCCCCCCTTCACCGCTGTGCTTTGAAAGCCGACGACGACGCACACACCCCCGGAGCTCACACACACACACACACACGCACACACACACACGCTAGAAAGCACACGACACGCACACACACACACGCACACACACACGCACACACGCACACGCGCACACGCACACGCGCACACGCACACGCGCACGACGCACACGCGCACACACACGTTCACGGACGCACACACACCCCTGGTGCTCACACACGCACACAGTGCCTTCAAACGCAGATAGCCTACAGATACACCCAAAGATACGATCTGATATAACACACACATACGTACATTTATGTGTGTATTTCTGTAGCTTATATTCGACTTGATCTTTGGCACATACTGGTGGGCAAATACTTTGACACACACAGACACACACACACACACACACACACACACACACACACACACACACACACACACACACACACACACACACACACACACACACACACACACACACACGCAAACCAACACAGACAGACACACACAGAAAGGAGAAACACACAACCTCTAACGCGCTTAAGCCACCCCCCGCCACCCCCCCCCAAAAGTGTTAAATCCCTGAGTCTTAAAAGTCCTTTCTCTTAAGGCACTGGGTGTTTGGGTGAGTGACAGAGAGAGAGAGAGAGGAGGAGGGAGGGAGGGGGGAGGGAGGGGAAGAGGGGGAGGATATGTGACGGGAGAGAGTGTGAGAAAGATGGAGAGAGGAAGAGGAAGTGTAACGAGAGAGCTGGCGAGAGAGAGAGAGGAATGCCTCTTAGCAAATATATAGAGGATTAGCAGAGGTGTGCACACATACGCGCATGTGTGTGTGTGTGTGTGCGCGCGTGTGCGTGCGTGTGTGTGTCCACGTTTATTGTTAGTCCGTACAATATGCTAAAGCTTGGGGGTGGGGGTGTTAATTAGAAGACATGTGTGCCTAAGCTCTTGTTGATGCCTGCGCGCGTGCGTGTGTGTGTGTGTGTGTGTGTTTGTGTGTGCGTGCGCATCTGCGCGTGCGTGCGCGTCCACACGCGTGTGCGTAGGCCCATGACGATTCTTTCATGTGTTCTAAGCCAATGAGGGCAGCAGCAGAGCCGCGGTCGACCAATCGGCAGCGGGCGGTGTATTAATAGTTTTGCTGACTGGCTTGACACCGCTTCTTTTCTCCTCTTATATTCTTTTCAAATGATTCTTCAAATGGCACTTAATTGTGACGACAAGAAGGAGAGCGGTACCGAGGCAGTGAGGTGGTAATAGGCGGGGTTAGAGTCCCCGCTCGGAGCTGAGACACCGAGGGGCCGAGGGGCCGGGGGGCGGGGGGGGGGGCCCGTGATCCTGGAGAGATGGAGGAGAGAGTGGGGAGTGTTGGGAGTGCCGACATGGAAATGTTAAGGAGCCTCACGCCATTAAGGCCGACCGGGGCGTGCTGCTGCCGGGGTCGGTGTACACCTTACCCTGCACACACACACACACACACACACACACACACACACACACACACACACACACACACACACACACACACACACACACACACACACACACACACAAATGTGCACGCTTAAAGTAAGAAAGTATGCAAGGATGACATTCTTTTCCACTTTCCCCGACTTTACCTCCATGCACACACGCTTACTTTTCCCACATTACCTCCATGCACACACGCTTACTTTTCACACAAATGGCCACACATCACACACACACACACACACACACACACACACACACACACACACACACACACACACACACACACACACACACGCAGTACAGCTACAGTAACCTGGGACAAAGCGGATTTGATTTGCTCATAATGACCAAGTGGCCTTGTGGCGTTGGAGTGAGGGCGAGAGAGAGAGAGAGAGAGAGAGAGAGAGAGAGAGAGAGAGAGAGAGAGAGAGAGAGAGAGAGAGGGGAGAGGAGAGCGAGAGAGAGAGAGAGAGAGGGAGAGAGAGAGAGAGAGAGAGAGAGAGAGAGAGAGAGAGAGAGAGAGAGAGAGAGAGAGAGAGAGAGAGAGAGAGAGAGAGAGAGAGAGAGAGAGAGGAGAGAGAGAGAGAGAGAGAGAGAGAGAGAGAGAGAGAGAGAGGGGCCATAAACCCGGTACTCTATAAATACCAGACCAAAAAGCCCCCCCCTGTCATGTTCCATTGATCCGAGCAGCGCCCTCCTCGCTCCTAACCCCCCCCCCCCCGCGCGGGTCGCCCTGGAGAAGACGGACCCAGCGAGCGGTACATGTATTTAAAGAGAGGGAGGGAAGGAGAGGTGGAGGACAAGAGGGAGGGAGGTAGGTCCCTGTGTCCGGCCAACTGTAAATATTCAGAGTAAAGTGGGGGGGGGGGCACTGGGGGGAGGCAGGGGGGGGGAGACGGAGGGGGCCCGTACTGTGAATTATGAGAGACTTAGCGGGGGAGAGAGGGAGAGAAATGTATTTACGGAAAGTAGCGAGAGGAAGGAAAGTTGGGAACGAGAGAGAGAGGGAGGGAGGGAGGAGGGAGGGAGGGAGGGAGGGGGGGAGGGAGAGGAAGAGGAGGACGAGAGGGAAGGGAGGAAGGAAAGAGAGTGAAGGAAGGATGGAAGGAAGGAAGAAAGAAGGAAAGATAGAGAGGGAGGCAGGGAGGGAGGGAGGGAGGGAGGGATAGAGAAAAAGAAAAAGGGAGACAAATCCAAAGAGAGAGCGACGGAGAGAGAGATGGGTCCATCTCCTTGATGACCTCTGACCCCGGACACAGCCCGCTGCCATGGTACGACACTGCGCTGTCAGCGACGCATTCATCTCGCCCCGTAATTGTCCTCCCACCGGGCTCCACAGATATAGGAATACATAAAAAGACAAAGTACAGCAGGGTACAGCGGGAGGCCACAGTGTCCACGAGGGATCGCCACAGATGTATCTCCAGGAATCACTTTTACTCTGCTTTGTCGCTTCTCGAACCCAAGATCTTGTTATCGTTCCTGCCACAGATCCCCCAGCTCCCCACGCACGCACGCACGCACGCACGCACGCACGCACGCACGCACGCACGCACGCACGCACGCACGCACGCACGCCGAGTCCTCTACTAGTGATTACACGCACCGCACGCACGCACGCACGCACGCACGCACGCACGCACGCCTTTTGAGTCCTCTACTAGTGATTAAACCTCCCCACCCTCCCACCCACATCGCTTGTTTGAAGTTTCACACACAACCACACACCATACAGACACACACACACACACACACACACACACACACACACACACACACACACACACACACACACACACACACACACACACACACACACACACACAGTGGCTG
>OLKM01003937.1:7500-12500 GCA_900291075.1 Melanogrammus aeglefinus | reverse complement strand
TGTGTGTGTCTCAGTGGTGTGTGTGTGTGTGTGTGTGTGTGTGTGTGTGTGTGTGTGTGTGTGTGTGTGTGTGTGTGTGTGTGTGTGTCTCAGTGTGTGTGTGTGTGTGTCTGTGTGTGTGTGTGTGTCTCAGTGTGTGTGTGTGTGTGTCTCAGTGTGTGTGTGTGTGTGTGTCTCAGTGTGTGTGTGTGTGTGTGTGTGTGTGTCGTGTGTCCGTGTGTGTGTGTGTGTGTGTGTGTGTGTGTGTGTGTGTGTGTGTGTGTCTCAGTGTGTGTGTGTGTGTGTGTGTGTGTGTGTGTGTGTGCTCATATAGATTAGGAGCCTCAAAGAGAAGCAGAATCGAGCTGAAGAGGACGGCAGGGATTCCAATTTTTCCCTCCCCTCCCCTCTCCCTCCCCCTTCCCTCCCCTCCTCCCTTCCCCCTCTCCCTCCCCCTCTTCCTCCCTCTCTCCCTCCCCTCTCCCCCTCGCCTCCCCTCTCACCCCCTCTCTCTCGTCCGTCTTTGGTTGACCTCCTTTTGTTATCTGCATGTCAGTCTACGCCTCTGGCCCGCTAAGCCCCCCCGCGTCCATCACTCCCCATTTAAATCAAGCTCCCTCTCCCGGCCCCCCCCCCTCTCTCCCTTTTCCCTGGTTTCATTCCGTTCTGTTTTTTCTTGGGGGGGCGTGGGGGCAGAAGAGGTGACGATTGAACCTTGTTTACTAATGCATCATTTGCATCGATTCCATAAACCAACGCTTTCGCATTCAAATCACTATCTCTCCTCTCTCCCCCTCTTTCTCCCTCTCTCCCTCTCTCTCTCCCTCCCTCCCTCTCTCCGCCTCCCTCCCCCTCTCTGCGTTTAGGTTAATGCCGTGTGTTTTGCGTGCTTCGGGACGAGGGAGAATTGATTGGACTGATTTAGTGTTTTTGGTTGGACTTTTTATTCGCCCTTTTCCCTAATTTGATTTTCCTTCATTTTGTTTTGCCGAGATGAGATGACCCAATCGCTGTGTGGACCCTTCATGCTTACGAGTGTATTTTCTGCAGTGATTCAATAAAGGTCCTTCAAACAAATTCAAAATGTTTTCTTCTGTCGTTCTCCCTCTCCCTCCCTCCCTCCTTCTCCCTCCTTCTCCCTCCCTCCTTCTCCCTCCCTCCCTCTGTCTCTCTCTCCCTCTCTCCCTCCCTGCCTCTCGCTCTCTCTCCCTCCCTCCCTCCCTCTCTCCCTCTCCCTCTCCCTCTCTCTCTCTCTCCCTCCCTCCTTCTCCCTCCCTCCCTCCCTCCCTCTGTCTCTCTTTCCCTCACTCCCTCTCTCCCTGCCTCTCGCTCTCCCTCCCTCCTTCTCTCCCTCTCTGCCTCTCGCTCTCCCTCTCTCCCTCCCTCCCTCCGTCCTCCTCCCAGTCGCCTCTCCATCCGTCTAAATCTATCCTCATCTTATTTTGGCGGTGACTTTCATCTTTCACTCCTTCGCTCTCATTCGTACTCCCTCCCTCCTACACGCCAAGTCACTCTTCTTACTCCATCAGTCTCTCTCTCGCTCTGTATCTCTCACCCTCCTTTTCGTACTCTGTGTCTATCTGTTAGTCCCTCCCACCCGCTTTCTCTCTCTCTCTCTCTCTCTCTCTCTCTCTCTCTCTCTCTCTCTCTCTCTCTCTCTCTCTCTCTCTCTCTTCTCTCTCTCTCTCTCTCTCTCTCTCTCTCTCTCTCTCTCTCTCTCTCTCTCTCTCTCTCTCTCTCTCTCTCCCCCTCTCGTTGGCTGTTGGCCGCATGACAGAGCTTTCTCAGTGCAAGGCCTTATGCAAACAGAACCAGGACTCCCTGCAGAGCTGTGTCTGTGTGTGTGTGTGTGTGTGTGTTCATGTGTTTATGAATGAACGCATGCGTGCATGTGTGTGTGTGTGTGTAAGTGTGTGTGCGTCAGTATAGCTCAGAGAGCCGTTCTAGGTAGGCAGTAATAATGGTTGCCATGGGAGTTAATTTAATGTGGGTACTGCCTCCTCGTTACAACGCATTATGTCATCGGCACTTCGATTCAAACCACTTTTGCATCCAATGCAACTCTGCCATAATCTACCCGGCTTTAAGTCTCATAAGTCAAATAAATCGTCCGATCGACGTCTATTTTCTAGGTGGTCATTAAGCAGACATTTTGATTGAAAGCAGATGATCAGGTGTCCGTTGTTAACGAGCAGGTGGGGCTAGGCATCTGTCACAAGGATGCGTACAAGAACGTCTTGGGATATTGATGTTTGAAGCCAGAGCCTCATGCCCACTTACCCCGACAGCCCGCCCCCACACAGCCAACTAACCAATGGACACCAACACACACATTCATAACTGGGAGGTAAAGCCGGCTGACGGTTGCTAGTTCAATCCCCGGTTCCTCCTAGCTGAATGTCAAGGTATATCCCCGAGCAAGACGCCTCCCGATGAGTTGGCTGTCGCCTTGTGGGATTGAATGTCAGGCAATATTTGTAAAGCACTTTCAGTGGCCGCTGGTTAGAAAGGCGCTCTATAAATGCTGTCCATTTGCGATTCATGCATGTCGATGACTCAGGTTTGATTGCCATGCCACCCTCCGATGCTCCACTTTGTTACAACCTCTCTCTTTCCACCCACTTCGCTGCTCATAAAAAGGCCCTAATAAAACACACAAAACGTTTTGCAAAATAACAGCATTTGACAGAAGAGTTTTTCCTTGCCGGGCGACAACTCCACTAGGTGTTACTTTGTTTGTCAGAATCGCTCTGCGAAATGCGTCTGAAGGCTGGACAACACAGCCCCGCGAGACCTGCAATTAGATCGATGCAATCAGGGATTGAAATTGATTGCAAGTGGAGGAAGAGGAGGGGGAGGAAGAAGTTCAGGCGTCCAATTGGAAAATCCCACAGATAAGATAGGAAAAACAAGTTTTTTCCGTCTTTTTTTCCCCCCGTCTGTTCGGTCTGAACCCATTTCTATCATTCTGTAATCTGTCCGCCGCTGACGGCGGTCTGTCCGCCTCGGTAACGGAGCGCTGAGCGAAAGACGTCAGGAATAAGTTGGGCTTACGGCGCCTTCGAGTGTCGAGGAACGTCCCCCCGTCTCGTGAGTGATTCACACGCCATAAAACTCACATTAGACACAATAATGTATTTGATGTATTTATCTCTTTGCCGCGCTTTCCTCGTCGACGGAGATATGAAGCTGTCGTAATATTAATCCTAATGTTTAAAAACCGCCCAGGGTTTCTTATGAAGACCAGCGGGTCGTCTTCATAAGAAACAAACACATCAGCAGCTGGTTGTCACAATTAGAAAATACTCAGCGTCTTTATCATTACTATTTATATCCAAATATGGACGCTAATGTGTCGGAAAACAGCTCGGAAACAAACGGAATAAAGTGACCAAAAAATAAGCGAAAAAGAAAAGAATGAGGTGGTCCCGGGTTTTGTATGGGGGGTCCGCCGTCTCCGCCGTGGCAACAGAACGGTACGCTCAATCCCCTGAGGCCTGGTCGGCTCTTCCCCAGCTCAGCAGATGGCAGGGGGGGGGGTGTGTACTACAGGAGTTACCTGTGCTCGCGGTATAACGCACGTTGACAACGTTACCTTCACTGGGACCACCCTCCCCTTCACGGTCCGGCACTCGCCCCACGTTATGAGTACATCCTGCTCTGGTGTCCTTGTGCTGTGTGTGTGTGTGTGTGTGTGTGTGTGTGTGTGTGTGTGTGTGTGTGTGTGTGTGTGTGTGTGTGTGTGTGTGTGTGTGTGTGTGTGTGTGTGTGTGTGTGTGTGTGTGTGTGTGTGTGTGTGTGTGTGTGTGTGTGTGTGTGTGTGTGTGTGTGTGTGTGTGTGTGTGTGTGTGTGTGTGTGTGTGTGTGTGTGTGTGTGTGTGTGTGTGTGTGTGTGTGTGTGTGTGTGTGTTTATGTGTATGTATGTGTGTGCTGTGTGTGTGTTTGGGATTTTACTGCCTTGTGGTTTTGCTCGGGGGATTCTGGAAAGCATGTAAGCTTTCGTCTGTGCACAGCCTTGAAAAGTACTTAAATAATCACAGTTTATTACCACTGTTATCATTATTATTATGCATTAATTATACCCTACTATTATGACGATTATCGGTGTAGATAATTGCAGGCTTAGAAGCATGTTCTGCTTCTCAGCCTCTGCACCCCCTGCTGTCCAACGGTCGCGCTCTACCGTCGTTATCGGTTATCGGTATTAGTATTGGTGTGAGTGTTAGTATCATTGATCCGTTCTTTCTGTGCTCTGCGTGTGTTCTCCTCCTGACACCGGCACCGCACCAGGCTGCTGCTGGGTCAGCACAATCCACCAGGAACGTTTTAGGAAAAGTACAAATGAGAGGGAATCCGCTGACCACAGCTGACGACAATGAGTAACTACTACTACTGTTTCTACCACATACTCCTACTCCTACTGCCAGTGCTATGACCAGTACTGCTCCTCCATCTACTAGTATACTACTACTATACAACTACAATGACTAATACAACTATTATAGTACTGTTCTTACTACTACTACACTACTAATATTACTACTACTACTACGAGGTGTGTGTGTTTGCCTCCGGATGGGGGGCTGGTATGAATCACAGGCAGCAGTGGGGGGGTTTGTAAACACACCACCAGACCTCCATGTGTGCGTGTTTGTGTGTCGGTGTGTGTGTTTGTTAGATTGCGGTGTCTGTATGTGTAAACATAGAATGGGCTGTCTGAGTGGGCTCTTTATGGGTGCATGTGTTTGCGCGCGCGTGTGTGTGTGTGTGTTTTCCTATGTGCATACGTGTGTGTGTTTGTGTGTTCGTACATGTGTGTGTTTCTATGTGCATGTATGTGTTTGCGCGCGCGTGTGTGTGTGTGTGTTTTCCTATGTGCATACGTGTGTGTGTTTGTGTGTTCGTACATGTGTGTGTTTCTATGTGCATGCATGCATAAATGTGTTTCTATGTGCATATGAGAGTTTCTATATGTGTGCGTCACCTGTCTCTGTGTGTGTATGTTCCTATGTGCATGTGT
>OLKM01003936.1:0-27581 GCA_900291075.1 Melanogrammus aeglefinus | reverse complement strand
CCATAGGTTGCTGCTCCTCTCTCCTTACCTCCCACTCCCACTAGTGGTCTTCCCACTCTCACTTTCACTACATTCTCTCTCCATTCTTTTGTGTACTTTCTTTCCTTTCCCTTCAGCAACGGCAAATACTGAAATGTAATGAATAAATCACTGTTCTCCACATTTGGCCTGTGCCCTGTTTTTAGGTCTACTTCACGTTGCAATTTTGTGTTACTAATCCACACACATTAGTTCTAAATCTAATCAGCATCCACCTGTAATGTTCCACTTCATCAGCAGTTTGCCAGTTTCCACCCAACATAGCTGTCTGTTCTACCTATAACATTTGAATGATTATTTCTATTTATAAAAATATTTTCTTAAATATATATTTTTGTAATTTAAATTTCATCAAATATCAGAAAACTTTTAAAAATCATGTTTTTCCCCGCTCGTAAACCCCATTATGCAAATAGGCCAGCCCACTGGGGACCACCCAGGTGAGGGTAGAGGAAGCCCCCAGCTGCCCCAGGGCTCACCCTGTGCTCTGTCTGTCCTCAGCTGACTCAGGAGCAGTAAACATCCTGGCCCACCCTGTGCTCTGTCCTGTCCCTCACTGACTCAAGGAGCCGTATATCTGGCCTCACCTGGTCTCTATCTTCCTCAGTGACTCAGGGAGCAGTAATCATCCTGGCGGCATCAGCCCAGCACGCTGCAGCAGAGGGGGACATCGTGTGTGGCGCGCCCGGTCTAACCTCAAACGTGGGCATCTACGGCTGGAGGAAGCCGCTGCCTCTATTTTTCATGCTGCTCTTCCGGTCACTATGATCGTCAACCTGGCCCTCACCTATCTGGATCTCAAGGTTATAACTTCACCTCCTTTTTCCGGTAGGAAGCCCAGCTCTGTGCGTTTCTGGTTGTGTTAATGTTAGTGGTGGGTGTGTGCGTTTGTGGATGTGCGTTCAAGGGGTGGTGGTGTCCTGTGTGTGTGTATGTCTGTGAGGTTTGTGTTTTGTGTTATTGTCATTTAAGTCCTGTAATGTTTTTTGTAAGGGTCTGTGGTGTGTGTGGTTTGTGTATGGTTTGTAGGTGTTTGTGTGTGAGGTTTGTTTGTGTTTCTGAGGTGTGTTGTATAATGTTGGTATTGTGTGTGTGTGTGTGATCATGAGTCCGTTTGTGGGCGTGTGTGTGGGGGTGGAGGTGTTTTTGTTGTGTGTGTAATGTGTTTTTAGGTTTTGTGTGTGCGTGGTGTGTGAGGTCTGTGTGTGTGTGTGTGTGAGTGAGGTTCTGTGGGTGTCTGTGTGAGGTCTGTGTTTGTTTGTGTGTGTGTGTGTAGGTATGCGTGTCTGTCTGTCTGTGTGTGTGTGTGTGTGTGTGTGTGTGTGTGTGTGTGTGTGTGTGTGTGTGTGTGTGTGTGTGTGTATGTGTGTGTGGTGTTGTGTGTGTGTTGTGAGATGTGTCAGGTTGTGGAATTGAAGCAAGCCTTGAATATGTTGGCTTCATGATGGACATTTAAAATGAACATCCCATGTTATGAAACATCAATGGACATAGGGCCCTATCTTGCATCCAGCACAATTTAGTTACAACACTGACGCATCTGTCTTTGCAACTGGCGCGGAGCGTTCTTTTCCCTCCACAGGCATGCGTCGCTAAATTAGGGAATGCGCCCCAAGGGGGGGTTCAGCAAAAGGAGGAGGTGTGTTCTGGCGCAAGCATTCCCTGGTACTATTTTTGCAGTTTCAGTCAACTACTTCCGGCCACAAACCAGGAAATACCTGGTTCAAAATCCAGTGGCGCGTTGTTCAGAAATGCTATTTAAAGGGCGCATGCATAAATGTTTCTTTGCTTCTCTCATCTACCTAGCCACACATCTCTTGGTAAATATTTGGAAAGGACAGCTGTTACATCGGTATAATGTACTTTTAAATCAATGCATCTGCACACAACCATTCTCCTTAACACGACATCTTGTACAAGCCCATAACTTTGTTTTACCATAGTGGGAGTGTTAAAGAATGCACATGAATGTGGGCACGCCTGTGTAAAATAATTAAATGAATGCGGGCTCGTGCGTTGTGTGCAATGTGCATACATCTGTTTTAAACACACACAAACTACACAAGTAACGAATAATGCAGTTCCATGGCAATGTACATTAACGGGGACACATTCATTTTGCCAAAATTTATTTGAGAACATAAACTGTGAGGCATTTGAAGTTAAAAATTCCATGTGGTCATGCCATCTGTCTCATCGGAGACTGCAAAAGCGCTGTCAAAATATCTAGACTTCATCAGATACAAATTGCGCTCATGGCTCTTAAAGGGGGATGGCACTCTCATTGTGGTTTATTTGCACGTTACGCCCAAAACCACACCTACGGGTAATTAAGTTACTTCAGGGCAACCCTTTTTTTGATTTGCGTCGTGCGCAAGACTCATTTATCCGCAGGTAAAATAGCAACATCGCCATAGAACCGCCCACAAAGCTACGTGCGTTTGGCGCTTCTCACTTGCGTTTCAGACTGTTAAAATAGGGCCTATATTCTGTGTGTGCATGTGTTGGCACACAATGCCCACTCCTGCATGACACACGTGTATCTTAGCACAACGTAGCGTGGCCGTTTGTAGTGGAAACATTTTGGCAATTTGTATTTCATGTTTTACTCTTTTTGCACAGCCCCTTCATGGAATTGTTCGTTGCTTCTCAATAAAACTCAATATTCCATAAGGCCTTGCGGTTATGGAAAAGGCACTGTGATCATATATATGCTAATGAGGCAGGATTTAGTGATCTCAGTGACTGTTTGTAGCAGGCTTGTGTCGTTGTATCCAGGGATGAAATCCTCCACCAGACTCTGCCCCTTCAAGCAAGCGCCTCGTAGAAGGACATAAAGAGCAGGGCTCGTCAGCAAGCAGGGAAACAAACAGTGTGGAAGTCAGTCAGAAACAGGGACAGACAGAGCAGCAATGAATAGAATATAGATAGGGAGCTGTTCACAACCTTGCCTCTCAATTTGTCTTTAGTGCCTGGGCGTGTCCTGTGTCCCTATAGGTGTCCCTTTGATTCCAGGTGATAGACTCATCCCAAATTCCTTGGTTTGTGTACATGCTGTATAGTACCCCAATGGGGGCTCCCTCCAGCCCTACAGCTATTAAGCTAACCCCCTCAAAGTGATGTCAGAGAGAGACATTCGTTCTCCAAAGAGCTTTTATAACCTCATGTTCCAAGGTGTACTCAGAGAGAAGGGGCAGATTTCTCTTCCATGTCGTGAGGTGCAGCTCAAAGTGGTCGTCAAGGAGGGACGAGCTCAGAGGAAAGGAGACGCGGTCGTGGTAGGAGATCAGGGACACGTTATATTGCTGGTTGGAAACGCGGCCATGATCACGGCTCTGAAGTTAAGCTGCTGTTGAGAGATGTCCTTCTTTGTGGAATAGGCAGAGATAAGATTTTTTCACATCAAGAAATGATGACATTGATTGGCCCTCCTCCTGTCACGCAGCGTATCTCTATGTTTTAAAAGATTGTTTCTCCTCACAAAAGCATCAACCAATTTTACCGCCCATTACAGACTGGTTTTCCGGAAGAAAGATAACTGGGGCTGTAATGCACCGTCTGTTCTGCTGTCACATTCAAATGAATGGGATACTTCCATTTATTGCATAAATGTGCATAATGTTAGATTGTTTTTGTGTGTGTGTGTGTGTCTGTGTGTGTGTGTTTCTGTTTGTGGTGTGTGCGTGTGTTTGCATGCCTACACGTGTGGGTACATCCTTGTGTTGCTGTGCTTTGACTGGTTGCATGCTACTCTTTATAAGAAGCGTTTGCGTTGCATGAGAGAGATCTGTAGACAGGGAGGGAGGGTGAGATGGACAAAAGCAGAGTGAAATCAAGATTCCTTTTGGATTCAACTGCAATTCAATTCAATTTTACTGATCAGTAACTATTCCACATGTTTTATACCACTCTGCTGTTGGATGTAGGTGTGTGCATCTATGTTTGTGTGTGTGTGTGTGTGTGTGTGTGTGTGTGTGTGTGTGTGTGTGTGTGTGTGTGTGTGTGTGTGTGTGTGTGTGTGTGTGTGTGGATATGTATGACCCCATGTTCTCTAGGCTGTTTGAACCACAGTTACACAGGGTTGTGACTGTGAACCCACCCCCCCCACCCCCCCCCCACCAGTAAAGCCTCCCCAAAAGTGGACCCCCAGAGTGGACCCCCTTGGTGAGGTGGCGTGAGCCACAGATCTCCATATCTCAGCCGATTTGTTATGAACCCAGTGGTAATCAAACCAAGGCATGCTGAGTCCGTCATGGGGAATCAGGGGTTAGGTGAAGCTCTGAGTCACCGGGGCAAAAGTACATGTCCAGGAGAACCTATGAGAGGATGAGCCCACTGCCTAGTGACACAAGGTGGCTCTATAATAATTCCACAAACGGCACGTTTGTGGAAAGCTCATTGTGGGACTGGCTCATAATGGCTGTAAAGCCCAACACACACCGGCGCCAAAGCGGCGCATCAAAAAGAACGCCCCCATTATTCCGGACGTAGTAGCCCACACCGCACCGGCTAAACGCGCTACATCCCGGCTTGATACAAGATCCTGTAGGCCTACATATGGAGATTGTTGATGCACTAGGTAAATAATTCCACAATGCAAAAATAATGAGCAATGAGAGTAAATAAAGTGTGTAAAGTGACTAAACCGTACGAGACCGTGCCCGACGGTCATAACGTAAGTATGAATTAATGTGACTATCATTGTAAGCACAAACAGAGGATAATGTGCATCAGGGCCATGTATATAGTCATAAATCAACTGGTATGACTGGTATGGTAGCCTATACCGACTACCTTTTTATAAAGTTACTCAAATTACAAGTTACTTACTTTTAAGTTCAAATTTACACTAAGCTCTGTGCATGTGACAAAAGGCAAGAGCTTTGTAGGAACACAACCAATTAAACACAAACGAGACTGGCTTGGTTAGCTGATTGGCCAGTCAGATTTGCCTTGACGTGATTGCGATCCGGCCTACGCATAGCATGCACGCACACTCACAGAACCAGACACAACAATGATGAACAAGTTCCTGAGTGATCTGCAGAATACAGTGTAACATTGTATCTTTCGAATGATATAAACTCTGCGTGGACCGTAACCCCGCACCCCCTGACGAAAATGTCTTCCTGCGTTTCTGCATCCATGCGATCCTAGTCCTCAGTCCCAAATTCGTAAAAGTTGACTCGTCTCCTCAGCTATGGAATCGCAACAATTTTGCAACCTAGGGAGGGCTCGCTAACGTGTATGCTTGTATTACAGTCAACAAAGATACTAGCCTACTCATTTTAATGCAGTCACAATGGAATATGTAGTTGAGTAAAGTATAGAATTCTAAATCAAATATTTACTTGAGTAAAAGTAAAATTACAGACTAGAAAAAGGAACGTGAAAAGTACTTGTTCCCGAAAAATTTCCTTTTTTACTAATTTGTGTTACTTGTAACGCCATACTATCCGCCACTGACTAACACCTATATGAAAGCATCGATAAAGTAGCATGCCATAGGACATTTAAGTAAATGCGTTTTCATAACTCGCACACGCTAAAATCTGTTAAAAGCAGTAAATCACAGGTACGCTCTACTACTAAAGCGCGCATGGATTTAACACGCGCCTGCACTACGCTATTTTATTAATCGCACAGCGCCATGGACGGAATGCATTCACTTGAGGAAATTCATTCGGCTCTGTTTTTCTCAATTAACAAGTTAATTATCTCAGAATTCTGAGATACGTTTTTATGCAAAAAACGAGATACCTCAAATCCAAAGAGAAGCTCTCATTTGTTTTTGTTTTAGGAGTTTCATTTGGGAGTTTGGATTTTTTGGGGTTGTTTAAAAAAAAAGCCTGTTCTGATGTGATGTTCTGATCTGTTGAAATTGCAGCGTTTGTCCAGGATTAATACCCCGTTGTGTGTAGAGGGTGAAGCTCCGTCTGAGCGTTGTGTTTAATGTCCGCGTCCTACTGAAGGTTAGGCTTCCTGGACATCTAGGCCTATAGTATAATGCTACGGTGTGTGGCGAATTTCATATACAACATCGCTCATTATAACACTCACAACAGTTATACATTGACGGTACTAGAAAAGTATTACAAAGTTGGCGTGGTTCGTAGGCTAATAACCATGGGGATAACAAGCCACCCTCTTTCCTAAAAGTCTTGTGATTGCTGATGTATCTCATTAGTTCAGAAATTCAAGAGAATGCATTCCGTCAATGGTGCTGTCTGATCAATGAAATAGTGTAGAACAGGGGCGTTTTAAGACCACACGCACTTTAGTAAAGCGTGCCACTTAGGCTTAGGCTACTAAAGTGTGTGCACGCTTTAGTAAAGTGAGCGCTTTATAAAAAAATGATTCACCTCTGGGGCTGGATAGATATTGAAAAGTAGGGGCCCTATTTCATGGCAAGCCAAATTGTCATAAATGCACTAGACTGGATATGTGTTACAGATATCTGCAAATCAGTTTCGCCTAGTCAAAAAGAACATTTTGGATATCCGCAGCTACATTCCTCCTATCCACAATTGTCATTTCAGATATCCGCAAGCACATTCCTCCTAGGCCAAATTACGTGGAATGACTCATTGCAGATATCTACAACGTCATTTTGACTAGGCGTAACTCCAGTTAGAGATATCTACAACCTTGTTTCGCCTAGTCAAAACTTAATTTCGGATATCCGAAAAGGGACATGTATCCTAATTACCCGTAGGTGTGGTTTGGGCATAACGTGCAACAAACCAATGAGAGTGCCAGCTCCCAACCCCTTTAAGAGCCATGAGCGCATTTGAATCTGACGAGTTGATATTTTGACAGCGCATCTGCAGTCTCCGATGAGACAGATTCACATGGATTTCATGTGAATTTCAGTTTATGGCCAAATAATATGGCGTAATTCACACATGGAATAAGGTTTTCTTCCACAACTTCAGAAATTCTGAGTCCTCAAATAAATTTCGGCAAAGAAAACGTATATGATATAGCATATGATATGCAGTAACTGTGGTTATATTTAATGATATACGCAATACATTATAAACATTGTTTCTTATCAGTATTGTATGCATTATCCTTATCGACTTGTGTTCCTAATATGCATGTGTCCCCCGTTAATATGCATTGCCATGGACTGTATTATGCATTACGAGTTAAGTTTGCGTGTGTTTAAACAGAAGGACGCACACACGGGCGCAACCGCATTCATTCATTCTTTTTAACACTCACTCGCGGTAAAACAATGTTTTCTCACGATCAAATACTCATCAATCCTAAAAGTTATGGGCATGTACACAATGTCTGTGTCAAGAAAATATGTGTTTGCTGCGCGGTATTTGCAGATGCATTGATTGGCTTAAAACGAGGGAGGCAACTGATTGGCTACAGAGAGTTCCTTGTTGAAAAAATGCATTTGTGAATCTAGCGACGTCAGGAGAGTCTCAAAAATCCACATATAAATACAGTCCAGTTCACACACAAATGCAAACAAGTTCACAAATGAAAAAAATGTATTGTTAATTCGAGTTTAACAGTTTGTATATAAATGTAACAACATCCAAATACATTTATCATGAAAATTGCAAAAAGAAAAAAAATAATATAGCCTATTTCTGGATTTATATTACGTTTATTTAAAACAAGGCACATTTGTTTGTGGATCAGAAATGTGTTTGTGAAACTTATTTTTGTTTATTTATTTTACATTTATAAATACCGATATCCATTTGTGTGTGCATTGAAATGTATTTGTGAGAAGAGAGTAATTTATATATAAATCACAAAATACATTTGTGAATCCTTCCCTGCGTATTCATTTTTAATGAGACTGTTCTGACCCCATAAATATAGGGCCCTATAGGAGCGTGAAATGAGCGAGGCTGTTAGCATCGTTCACTTCATGTCTTTGACCTTGTTTTCTCCATTAGTGTTTTTGATGTGTAGTTTTACGCCATGGGGATGGCATCACGATAGGTTCCTGTTCCTGTGAGATGTTCTAACTAGAGAAGAGATGTATCCTAGTAGTTCTCAGAGAACTCATTTCCATGTTAGCCCCATCCCATGCCCATCCCACTGATATACAGCTCAGAGGCTGTCATAGCATCAGTCCTTTGTTTGGTCTTCATCCCACAGATGAGGAAATCTTAATCTTTCATCTTAAACGGCAAACATTCCCAGAAGTTACCTGTTATGTTCGTACCCAAAATAACTGCTCATCATGGAAACTATATACACTTTGTACGCCAGCGTTAGCTTCACAGTATCTGAAGCAAAACCATCCAAATACTGGTTCAGTCAGAGAAACAGGCACATGGAAAGAAACAGAGAGGGACAAACAGGCAGCGTTGACAGAAAGACAGACACGTAACTTTAACAGAAGGCAAGATAAAGAGAGGCAAATATAAAGAGGCAAGACTTTTTCATGTATTACAATTGTAATTTAAAGGGCTTTAAAGGGCCATTCTTTTTGGAAAAAGCTCATAATCGAACAAATATGAGAGGTCGAGAAGGACTTCGGTTGAATGATCAAGGCGTTATTGTAATTGCACTGGGTAACAACAGAACCTGAGATGGTTTGCAAAGAAGTCGCGAGCGGCTCCAGACCCCTGCATTATATTCCTTCTTGTGTGACGACCCCTTGGTGTCCTTGGCCAATCACAATACTCTAAACTACGGGCCCCCCCTGTTCCCCATTAACATTTATCTTCCCGCCCACGGTGACCACAGTACATTCTATACAGTAATTCCCCAATAACTACGTACAAAAGGGTTACATATTAAACATTATAGTTACATGAAGTTACCAGATTGTACACATTAGTTATATGAAAGTGAGGTCTTTGATTAAGATCCATTCATCGCCTTGTTTATTAACCTGATCTTTAAACGCCATGACCTATCACATGTGTTAAAAGATGAGCCCTGTAAAACCAATATTCATTTCAACAGTAAAACATGCATAGTTATCAATACCACTTTATTTGGTCTGTGGGCATATACAGTTCATAAATCATAAAGCTGGTAGTGTCTCTGACTTTAATAATAGGAGTATGGACTAGGTTAACTAACTTCAACTTCTGAGTGGAGTCAGTGATCCCACAGAATAAGTATTCCGAAACCATAAGGTGGGGAAACCACAGGATGGCATCTCCTCATCAAAGCTCTACCCGTCCTCCCCCCTCACCGTGACGTGAGCCAGACATCTTTCATGGGCCACTTATACGTTAATGAGGCAATCGGGGGGTTCATCGTTTGGCAACTGGAAAATTGTGTGAATGAGGGACACATGTAAATGTCCCTCAGAATGCAGGCATTTGTTGACCCCGGAAAGCCAGGTAATAGGTAATATCAATTCAGCTTTTAACATTTGGCTCCATTGTAACATTATTTTCCCTCTATTCTTGTATATTTTATACTTAAAGTTAACCTTACTTATACTTCTACTTATTATCTAAGTGAACTGAGAAATAGACTGATATCATTTACTACAGAGGGATATCTGTCGAGTGGTAGCCAGTCACCCTAGGACCCTCAGAGGTGTCTTAAATGACACAGGGACAGGGCGCGGAACAGGGCCCGGAACTGTTGACTCAGTTTCTCTCTACCATTATTCCAACAATTTGGCTGAGAAGCCTCCATTATTTTCCACCATACCATCAACATAACATAAAGTCCTCTAACAACTCCCAGCAACAATGGGACTATTAGAAAAAAGGGGCTTCCTTCCTATGATGGTAAGGAGGGCTGTGATTGATTCTGCTGAGGAAGATAAACAAACAAAAATCTAAAAATAACCCTTCAAATAAAGCCATCTTCTGTTAATATGTAGTGCTAATCCAGACAAACAGTACAACAATGAGATACCTCAAAGATCTTGAGGCAGTAGCCAGAAAGGAGATGGACAGGAGACAGTGAGACAGGAGACAGACAGACAGGAGACAATAGCCAGACAGATAGCAGACAGTAGGCAGACAAGCAGGAGGACAGACAGGAGAACAGACAGTAGGCAGACAAACAGGAGAGAGGACGGACAGGAAACAGACAGACAAGAAAGGAGGCATTGAGGAAACAGACAGGAGAACATACAGAGAGGAGACAGACACACTAGGCAGACAGACAAGAGAAACCATAAAGAGGCAGATGGGAGACAGACAGGGAAGACAGACAGACCAGACAGTATGCAGATAGGGACAGACAGGAGACAGACAAGTGGTAGACAGTAGACAGGCAGTAGGCAGATAGACAGGAGACAGACAGGAGGCAGACAGACAGGAGGCAGACAAACAGGAGACAGACAATTAGCCGACAGGAGGCAGACAGACAGGTAGACAAGAAGTACTAAGCCAAGGGGCGTCCAATCAGAAGCTATCCCATGACTGTGATGGGAGGAGGTTACCAGGGTTTAGAAAAAGGTGTTTCTGACAATCCACGGAATTAACTTTTTTTTGCATGAGCGCACACAATCGAAAATACTATTAGCCCTAGAACCTCCTCACATAGTGCGGCTCTGCAGGTATAAATAGATTTCCACTTCCTGGTTTAGAGCACACTAACAATGGTTCATTGTTTCCCGTGGTAATACGGTCATCTATAGGCCCTTGTTTTTATTGTCATTGGTGAAGACATTCATTATAATGTCGCAGAACGTTTTCAGGCTCCTGCAGAATACGTTTTACTGTTAAGTGTTCTGCCTTTAAATGATTTGCTAAGGCCTTCAGGGATGGGTTGTAATTAAACACTGACAGCATCAATCACCCTGGCTTTGCTGTTCACTGGGGGAAATGGTTCCAGCGCTTATTTGGGGCTGTATTTTTGAGTGGTATAACAATGTGACTGGATATTGGATGACACTGAATGAAGCCATATTATATAATGTATATATTTGGTTTAAAATCAATATTTACTTATTTAATCATTCAACCTGTGTGGTGTATGTATATATCATATTCATTTTTGTATTGAATATATATTAGAAATTACGAAATAACGTAATCTGAGCATTTTCAGGTTTGGAAAGATGTTGTCCATACAAAACGGTAAAGCAAGGATGTAGTTTAAAAAAAAACTTTCGAACAGTAACCTTCACTGTAAATTTCTTAATGAGCACCCTTGTGTGGTTCAATATCATTCATTAATTTGATTGCAATTCAATTTGCTTGCCAAAATATGTTAAATAATCAAATGAGATGTTTTACATGAGTGGTTTAAGGTTTAAAAGCACTCTTTATTTCTGGGGTCTCCTTCCTTTAATACATTTTCATCATTATTTAACTTTCATTAACTTGGCCAGTGTTACTTTTGATTTTTTAAAAAATAAAGTGTATTTATTTATTTAGGACCTAGTGTTTAGTTGATTAAGGTTTAGGACTAGAAACTTTTTCCAAATGTGTTCAATAAAAAAGCTACTTTGGTAAATGAATAAATTAGGCTAATGCTAATCATCATGAATCCTCATCATCTCCCCTGAACAGGTCCAACACAGCGTGACACAAGTAAAGTAAGGGATGCGTTGTGTACGTGATCTATGGTCGCTACAGAGGACCTGGGGGGTATTTCATCAAAGTCGCTAACGAAGGTGGCGCTTAGTTGATTAAGCCCAGTTAGAACTTAAGGGCTCTTTATGGTCCAACGTTCACGCAACGCAAGGGGGTTACGGACCCCTTACGTCCTTGCGGACGCTCCTTTGGTCCACCGCAAGGGCAGGACGTGCGGCTCCCAAAAATCGTAACCTTACGACGAGGCAAAGGCTGTGATTGGTCTGCTTACTCAAGGTTCACGACTGCGTTGTAGCGTCTCTGCGTGGTCATTGCGTTTCGGGAACGTGGGACCATAATCAGCCCTTAAGCCGGCATCCACTTGAGGCTAAAGCCATTCCATCAACCCAGTTCAGCCACGCCTTGCTCAGTTTAGTTCAAACCAGGCTAATGTTATCGTGGATTATGCGCGCTCGCCAGATATACAACCAGCCCAGAACCGGATCAAATGTCCGAAAAGGACTAAGCTTGATCTTTTCAAGGCGAACAGAAGCTGCTTGTGGAAGTCTATGAGGAGCACAAGCATATAATCACTCAAAAAGGGAGCACCGTAACCATTAATAAAAAAAGGGAGACCGCCTGGCATCTGTTGAAGGCATAAGTATTATTAAACGTAACATATTTTAAATTAATATTGACCATGGCTTTGAGATCAGGGAGATAGTCTCAAGGTGACATGTCGGACTTGCACCCGGTCGTCCTGGGTTCAATCCCCACGCACAGGCCCGCCGCTTCCTATACGCAGCGTATGCAGAGTGCGTAGGGCACCAAGTACCTGGAGTGGAGGGGCACCAAAAATTAAGGTTTGTAAAAAAAATTAAAACACACACAATTATTACATTATTGAATTAAAAATATATATAAATTAGTTATGAAGAGGCACACTCAATTTTGGCAAATTAGATGTCTTTACCTAATATATACTGTATAAAGAGGCTCTACACCCCCCCCCCCCCCCCCCCCCCTCTGGTAGGGCACCGAAAAGGCCAGCAGCGGCCCCTGCCCACGCAATTAGTAATTTAGGAAGGATAACTGGAGATATCAAAGAACTTTTCAAGCCACTTGTTTTCATTTCTTTGAAGAGATATGCCTAGAAAATCAGAAAACAATATTCTAAATTGACCATCCATAGTAGGCTATCTATCTCAACAGAAATGGTCTCGGCTCCCTGCCCAGAAACTCAACTAAATGGAATTTATGTTGATGACAATTTCTCATGCAGCAGTGTCTTTGTCATTCTGACAAAGACTTCACCATCAGTAACATCAGTATTAACATGAACTTTACCATGGATTTTTTCAAGGGTTTTAGGGAAATTGTAAGACATATTTATTATATAAAAAATAAATTGTTAGGCCTACTTTCTCTGAAATAAAGAGGATTACAAAAATAAATCAACGCCAAGAATTCTATGACAAACACAAGACGAAAACTCGGGCCGCCCGCACAACAGCGCCAGCGCTATACCACTCACCCAGCTGATGGTTTACGATTGCAGTAGATTACATATATTTGTACAAAAATGTGTAGAGAAAATATCCACAATAACAATAGATAGCAATAATTTAATGATTTTATTTGCATTATTTAATCTTAGACCGTTAGGGAAAATATAGGCTGTTTCTTCTTCATATAGGCCTACAGTATGTACATTTATGACAAACTCATGAGGACTAGGCTTGGCGAAACCTTCTGATGGTTCAGTTGTTTCCGACAGATGGACTTCTCTGAATCACCGATCAAGTAAGCTTGACAACCAGGTTAGTTTGGTCTGATAAATTGCTATGATTACTTAGCGGAGATTCCCTAAGTCACGTTAATGGAACGGAACTCTAACTGAAACTAGCGAGGCTAAGCAAAACAAGCCCAGCTTTGCCTTTAGCTTGGTTGATGGAATACTCCTCTGGTTGAGGTTTAAGCGTTGTATTAGCGATTGTATGCCAAAACCTAAATTATCACTTTCATCTGATCTTTCCTCACGATCCGCTAGCTGCCCGCCCAATGAGCAGGAAAAACGCGTCTCTGCAGGCAGCCTATGCTCCGAGATTACACACGAAAACAAATGGTACTACCAACCACTCAAAACCAAAATAAATCGTATTCCAACCAATCACTGACATGGGGTGGGTGTTTTGGGATTTTGCGCTGCGTTTGATAGTTTTTACTGGATGCACGAAACGCAGAATGGAGGGGCTCTCAGGCTCTCGGGTTTGTTTGGGATCTTCCTTCAAATACCAACAGAAGTGACTTCACCCAACATCGCAGATACAACCTTTAATCACCAGCAGACTGAGCCAGCCAATGGCTACGCTCGAGGTGACAAGATGTGATTGACGGTTGGTGTGCGTCTCGTTTCCTCCAAGGCAACAAGGAATGTGTTGCATGAGTTCTCCTTTTGAATGTCCAGTGGGGTGGTCCACAAAGCCGGTTTATATCACATTAACGGGGTTAAGTTTAACCCAGGTTTTGCGAGTAACCCTAGATTTTCCGTTCCAAAAGGAACACGATAATGATTAGGTGTTCGGCTATTAGACATATAGCTGCTGAAGTCAAAACGCTGTCGGGAGCAGGTTTTCGCAGGGTTAAGTTTTGAAACATAACCCGGTTTTGGGTATTTAAACCCGCAATTCACCGCAGATTGTCATGTGGCATGCCCTTTTTATGATGAGAAAACTGTGCTTGAATATCGGAAGCGCAGAGATTATACGGTGGCAATCCACCGGGAACGCGAATTAATAAGACCACGGCTCCAAAATCTTGGCATATTGGATGACTTTTTGCTGTGGAGAGATATAGGTTTATTCGCGCAATCTTTCATAATATTTAAATAGGCCTTCTCAAGCCTTACATTAGCCAAACACTACAATCCAGGGACCTGTCCTCAGTTTCACTCGGGGACTATTGTGCCGTAAGCCCTCCGTTTTTTTGCAAATGTGGTTATTTGTATCTAGGCTATAATGTTGGAGATGCTGAGCACATCTCAGTCCTTTTCGAGATGACCCATCCAAGATTAGATTACGGCCTGCCTATCATACAAAGAGCAATATTGTCTGGAGTACTATGATTAGCCGAGAGAACTACTACAAAGCATAAAGTATTAAAATAGTCCTAACGGGAGACTTACATCCACTGGAGAATATTAGATCGATCGTAAGCCGGCGGCTTCATTACAAGCACTTATCCATCTTGATCTGTGAAGTTGATGAATTTTCACTTTTAGGTTTTCTATCCGGTTACCAAAAAAATAAACATTTGGAACATATGCGCTGTGGCACGCACACGGTTTGCATATGTTACTTTGAAGGCAAACAAAATCTAAAATACAAGAAAACACAAAAAACCTACATTCAACCAGTGGGGTACCCTCGCATGGCCCCGGACTCTCCGAGGAGGTACCTCCAGGTACCCTCCATGCCAGGGCGCCCTGAATGTATGTATGTTAACCGCTCCTCCACCGGGGTCAAGACAATTTGAGGGCCAGATCCAGTGCCGACTGCCTTTTCACGATTGGCTTAAAAAAAATGGCTTATTTAAATTTAGACCAATACGATGGTGGGAAAAACTTACCAGTTTGTATGTTTTATACTTCATTTTTACTTGATCCGCTGACCGATTGGGAGCCATCGGAGTACATATTTCTTAGAAGAAAAGGGTTATGTGGTAGGAACGTTAAGAATGCTTAACTGGGATATTTATAGATTCATGGCTCAAATATTAAGGATCATGCTTTTGACGTGTAACTAGCGCATGTACGCGGCCAGCGATCCGCTGCCAGGCTCTGGTTCTCCGGGTTGCAGAGGCTTTAGCGTTTTCTTGTGATAATGTCCTTCTCCTCGTCATAGCTCTCCAGGAGAACCTGGAGTTCCATTTCATTGAAATAAGCGGCCCGTTTCGCCATTTCGATCAGGGTTTCCATGATCCATACAACATGTCTTTTTAGGTTTGGCGTGGACACGCACAACCCTGTGTTAACCAAGCCCGAGTTGATTGAACTAATGCATAACCGCTGCTGTGGAACCGAAAACTCTGGGTTAGTCGGCAATGGGTCAATCAACCTAGAGTTCAGCGTTAACTCAGTGTTTGTTAAACCTCCGTTCGTGGAACACCCCACTGATTTGTACATGTGTGTGTTTGTTTGTGTGTGTTCTTCAAACCTCAGCTTTTAAATCCCTACACCCTCAGCCACACACACACACCACAATCTCGCACAAAACTACACACACACATGCACACTTTCATTTTTCTCAATTTGTCAGTAAAGTTGCTGACCTCAGATATTCTGTAGTCTAGCGTGAAGTAATAATCTCTCTCTCACTCACTGACACACACACACACACACACACACACACACACACACACACACACACACACACACACACACACACACACACACACACACACACACACACACACACACACACACACAGACCCCACATACAAACAAAAAAATTACGTCATCATACATCAGCAGGAGAATGCTGACACACCGGCTGTTAACGTCCTCCCACACACACTCTGTCTAACTCTCACTCTTCCCCTGTCTCACTCTCAATCTGCTCAGCGGCTGAAATGTCCCTCATTATTTCTTCAGTCTACCCTATCGCTCCTTGTGACATCATGTCTTTTGGATTGCTCCTGGTGAAATTATGCCTTCTGGATTTCTCCTGGTGACTTCTTGTCTTCTGGATCGCTCCTGGTGACATCTTGTCTTCTGGATCGCTCCTGGTGACATCATGTCTTCTGGATCGTTCCTCTCGACATCATGTCTTCTGGATCGCTCCTCTCGACAAGCCTTCTGGACCGTTATGTCACCATTCTGACTCAAGTCAGTCAGTCAGTAGGCAGGCAGTCAGCCAATAGTCAGCCAGTTTTCAGTCATCCAGTAGTCAGTCAGTGGTCAGCTAGTATTCAGCCAGTATTCAGTCATCCAGTAGTCAGTCAGCAAGTAGTCAGCCAGTATTCAAACATCCAGGAGTCATTCAGTAGTCAGTCAGCCAGTAGTCAGCCAGACAGAATACTGACTAGAGATTTCAGAGGAGAGAGACATGGAGACTTCAGAGGAGTTTGTGTTCATTTGCATGGGTTTAGTGGAGAGAGAGAGAGAGAGAGAGAGAGAGAGAGAGAGAGAGAGAGAGAGAGAGAGAGAGAGAGAGAGAGAAGAGGAGAGAGAGAGACGAGAGGAGAGAGAGAGAGAGAGAGAGAGAGATGAGAGAGGAGAGAGAGAGAGAGAGAGAGAGAGAGAGAGAGAGAGAGAGAGAGAGAGAGACCTTCACATTGGGCCTCCATACTTCTTCCTCAGACTACAAGGGGCTTTGAATGTGCACTTGGTACCAAAAGAAAGACCTGTGAGATGGTTAAACAGCTAATCAACATGGAGGCCATTGGGTCGAAGTGTAGAAATGAACACAGCAGGAATGGAGGGGTTTATTTCTGGATGGACTCACAAGAAGTATGGAAGGTTTGGGAAGTAGGAGGCACCGGGGCTGACTGGACGCCAGCGGGATATACTCCTCTTAGTCTCGTCTGCCTAGTCAGTTTAGTGAAGAAACATGAAATATTTACCATGTTCTTGTTGCTCTGCAGCCAGCACCCTCTCAGCATATATAATTAGCGTTGGCACTAAACCCATGGAGTGGAAAACATTGATTTCAAAGACATTCGACACAATAGCTAATCTGCTGAGGCACAAAGGAGGCCTGACACAGGCTTTGTCTTGTAGCGTAATGGGGGGTGGCGTGTACGGACCGCTGACATGTCCCACTGTCTGGAACTGGGCTCAAAGAAACCACCACCACAATATGCGTAAATACACGCAGACACACACATACCAAGGCACACACACACACACACCCGGGCACGAACACAACCCAGGCACACAAGCACCAAGGCACACACATGCACCCCGGCACACACACGCAGTCACACACACAAACCCAGGCACACTCACACACCCAGGCATGCACACACCCAGGCACACTGACCTAAAAATACATACACACACACCCGGCAGGCAAACACGCAGGCACACACAAACCCACCCACCCAGGCAGGCACAAACAAAGGCACAAACAAACATAAACACCCAGGCACACACACCCAGGCACGCACACCTAAGAACACAGACCCAGGCACACAATCATCCAGGCACGCACACCTAAGAACACACACACAGACCCAGGCACACACACATCCAGGCACCCACACACACATGCACACACAAACACACACACCCAGACATGAACACACGCAGGTACACACAAACACACACCCAGACACACACAAATCAAGGAACACACACACACACACACACACACACACACACACACACACACACACACACACACACACACACACACACACACACACACACACACACACAAAGGGAGGTCACACAAATTGTACAACGAAGTTGATGCAAAACAGAAATATCTACCCTGATCTTGAACTTATTTTTTATTGCTGTTTTATGGTTTTGGCGCCTCTACGCCCTCATGGTAACTTCCTGTCGGCGGACATCTCCCCCCTTTTTCTCCTCTCCTCTCCTCCCCTCCTCTCCTCTCTTAAACTTTCCTTATATTGCTCCTCACCTCTCTCCCCTCCTCTCACAACTTTCCGAATGTCTCCTCTCTTGTCCTCTCTCCTTTCCTTCCCCTACACTCTCTCGTCTCCTCTCTCCTACTCACTTCTTTCCTCTCCTACGCTCTCTCAATCTCCTCTCAAGTATCCTTTCCTTCCTCTCTACTCTCTTCTCTTCATCACCTTTCCTACCCTCTAATTTTCCCCTCTCTTGAAAAACTCTATCTACTCTCCTGTCATCCCCTCCTACCCCCTCCACTGCTCTTCTAAACCTCCTCTCCTACCATCGCCTCTCCTGCCCTCTTCTGAATCCTCAATGAAAGAACTGGAGCGGAGATGCTAACCTTAATATAAAAGGACAATAATGAACACAGGTTATTATGGTTGAACTTCTGTTGCTGTGGTCTCCATCACATTACCTCTTCCTCTCTGTGGTCCTCACCCTTCCTGCTTGCCCCTCCATCCTCCTCCCTGATGCTCTTTCTTGAGCGATAGAAGAAGAGCGAGACCTTGGGTTGATTCATTGAATGCGCCCTGCCACGTTCCCCTGTTCCTTTGTCTGCCTTTCATCTCTCCTGCGCTCCTATGGGCGCACTTTCCCCCCCTTCCAATTTCCCCTCTCATTACCCCGCCCCAGGCGAGGGTTCCCAGCCCCCTGCCCCGGGGACCCCATCGTCTCGGGCTGAAGACGTCACTGGGGCGGTGAACATGGGTCCCGGGTGGGCTGACTTAAGGCTTAGTGGAAGTGATGCAATCTCAGACAACCGTTGTGTGTGTGTGAGGTGGGGGGATAGAGAAGACACTAGAACAGTGGATGACAGAGTGAGGGAGGGGGAGATAAATATGGGGGCTCGGGGGTCAGAGCAGAGGAAGAAAGAGCGGGAAGGAGCGGGAGTGGAAGGAGGACGCGAGGGGAGGAGGTGGAGACATTGTTGAAGTGTTGATGCGGTCATATTGCAGGTCCCTGTGGAACGTTTGCTGGCTGGAGATTATTACACAGCTTTTGATTTCAATTGGCTCTGAAGTCAATTTCCGCTCAGCACTTCCTTGCCCTGCAAACACACACACACACACACACACACACACACACACACACACACACACACACACACACACACACACACACACACACACACACACACACACACACACACAAACACGTACACACATACACACACGCACATACACACGCACACTTATGTACACACATATACACACACACACATCTCCCCAGGTATATAATTGCTCATCAGTAGCATATTATACCATGATTATGTTTTCTATAGTGCTTGAGATTCTGGGTTTAAAGGGTGGCAACAGAGGCCTGTAGTGAAATCAAGCTAGCAATTGGAGGAAACCACATATTGCAGTAGAAACAAGCTAGTCCTCGAAGCAGTGAGACAGGGACATCACTCTGTTATATCAAACAAATACTTAATTGTGTATTTGTGTGTGTGTGTATGGAAGTAAATCTGTGCCATCGGATTTTGAAAATAAAAAGCCATTGAATTCTAAGCACTGAATATTTATGCACTGAAATAACATATCTGGATTTTTTGCCTCTAAATGAAACTCTCTACATTTTTCATCAAATCATTTTCACCTTCATATTTAAAGTTTACAATTTCTAAATCAAATATTCAACGTTAAAAAATGAAACTTAAATATTTTCAACGTCCCCAAATTCAACATTCCAGAGTCACCTGCGTAATTTAATGTATGAAATTCTGTTTTAACATCGGGGGCCAAAGGAAGAGCAATCCATCCTAGAAGCTAGATTGTGGTCAAGCAAGTAGAGCGGGAATAAGAGCGTCACTCGCTGGTTCTTTCTTTCTTGTAAATTCTAAACAGCATTTTACACAGTAGCCTATAATAGGAAATTCTCAAAGGTCAATCAACGTCATTAAACACTGAATGTAGCTTTTTATGGGGAGAGAAGCAAAAGAAGAAGCAAAAGGGTCGATTGCTTTAGTCAGAACATCTTGAGGCCTTCTGGGGAGCTCATCTCAAAAATCAGAAGAACCAGCAAATGCATGAAGAATAATTATCTTTATAAAACAATTAACCCCAAATACCACACAATTAAGAGATAACACAAGCTTAGATAGGGCGAGCATGTCCTCAACATGGCTCGCCCCAAGGTGGAACCCGTTATGCCACTAAGACCGCAGCAGATCGCTGATCCAACATAAGGTTCTTTCCGAGGCCACAACTACAATTTTTCCGCCAGAAATGAACTGAATAAACACACCAAAGAGCACACCAAATGTTGCAAACGGCACCAACTTCAGGAAATATGTGCTTATCTAACAGAGAAATAAATAAAATACGTGGAGGCAGTTTTCCAAGGTTGTTTGGATGCCTGGGTGTATTTTTGACTTTCTTATATCTTTACCACAATCATAAGCTGATAAGTTGGCTTTGCACAACAAGAGACAGGGCCACAGCCATTTAATAGTGGGTGGTTTTTAATGTGATGGCAGCCCAGGCTAGTACATGCACCACAATAGTTTCCTTTCGGAAGTATGGAGGATGACAGAATACAGTGTTGTATTAAACCCCCAGCTAGAATGCACTTACACTCCAAAGACATATTCAGGGTTCTGGGCCTGAACATCCATGTTTCTTTATCTTTAATGACATTTGGAAGCATCCTAATGTAGGGACATTTGAAGATATCTAATGTGTTGGTTTCCCCCACTAGTGCACGATTCTATGTTATTTAAAATGTATACACAGATGCGGAAATGGTTAGATCCTCCATTAAAAAACCCCATTAATCAATACTATTCCTTGTCTTAAATTATGATAAGCAATATATTTTGGGGACTGATAGGATAAATGCCCTGGGGTTATCAAAATCTCTTTTATCAGCGCAAAGTTGCGGTCCTCTCTGTCTTTGTTAAAGCAGGAGAGGATGACAGTTATTTTCAGAGTGGGGTCTGCCGGGGATTCCCCTTCATTTGTTGGCAGGCCCTTCCTTCCGGAACAGACGTAACTAGGGTGACCAGATCCCAATTCACCAGAAGTGGGACAAAGACTACGTTTGTGCGGGACAATGCGGGACAAAGTGGGCAGGCCCGGTTTTACGTGAAAATGCGCACTAGGTGACACATCCGGGGGGGGGGGGGGGGGGGGGTGGGTGCGACCTGGTGACCTTCAGTAGAGGTTTGAATGCTAGTTAGTTCAGCTGCTGTTACCTTATCTGCGTTTAAATCTTGTTTGGGTTTTAGCAGGAACGTATGCATGGACTGGGAAGCCTCCTTTTGAGCAACCCATTGTTTGTGACTCGCATTTTCTGTCTCTTTTTACGTCGAATTCACCTCCATGTGAATTGGAAAATTGACTTATGCAAACTTCACGTAACATTTTACAAGACTCCCCTTCAACTGGTTTCACACAGGGATATATGGTTTCCCTGTCTTTGTTGTAGCTGCATTTCCTTTTAGTCGTACCGGTCGCGCTCTCCTCCATATCTCCTGCCGTTCTGATCTGATTGTTTCTTGTTGGTGCGCGTGCCCTTAACCGGCGTCCCAGTTTGATTGACATGATCAAACAGCCCGCCCCTCCGCCTGATGACAGCCCCCACTGCTGTCTCCGCACACAGGTATTTGATAAATGCCAGATTATAAAACACCCATTTCCAAAAAAGGACCCGCCTCACACATTCATCTCCCCAATCTTCCCAAATTTATTCCATATCTGATGAATACGAGAGGCACGCAAGCAGAGGACAGAGCTGAGATCTGCTCAGATCGGAAAATAAAAAGGAGAAAAGCTAGAAGATGAGGAGAGGACTGATGGACAGACTGACGAGCAGAAAAGGAGAGATGATGGACTGACGGACAGACCGACGAGCAGAATAGGAGAGATGGATGGACTGACGGACAGACTTACGAGCAAAAAATGAGAGATGGATTGACTGACAGACTGCCTGATGAGCAGATAAGGAGAGATTGGACGGACTGACTGACAGACTGACAACCAAAAAAGGAGAGATGGATGGACTGATGGACAGACTGACGAGCAGAAAAGGAGAGATGGGTAGACTGATGGACAGACAGACAGAATAGCATGTAGTAAGGATAGAAGGATAGATGGCCGAAGAGATAGAAGGACATAGATAGAAAGATGAGCAGATGAGATGGAGAAGGAAAAGGAGACAGACAAACTGGAAAGCAGAAAATAAGTCAGAAGATATATTTGCCAGACAGACAGCCAGACAGCCAGGTAAAAAGCTTGGGGCAGGTTCTCTGTGTATCTGTGTATCAGAGAGTCTCTTCCCTCAGGATCAGACAGTGTGTGATAACCTTAGTGGGAATCAGCCTTTCTCTTGCCAGGTCCCGAGATCAGCCTAATGTTTTCCGACCAATTAGAAATTATCCAATTACAAGAGTCAGGGTCCTCAAAGATCGATGGTGGTCGATTAGACGACACCGAAGTTCACGCGGGGTTGGTCATCAGCCAAGCATGGCCAGCGTATTATGTCTTCAATCTCAGCGTTGACTAATGACTTTGTCGTGTTGAACGTACCAACAGAGCTTTTCCGTTTGTTGCAATTGCAGCGCTGGAAGCTGTGAACTCGGATGAATCAATTCAGCGGGTGTCTGGAAACCAATTCACTCTTTTCCTCTCACTCCCTCCCTCCCACTGTTTCATCACACTTTATTTCTTTCTTCCTGACTCCCACCGCGCCCAATCTCCTCCAGTGTGTCTGTCACATCCGCCTGGGGGGATTCCTCTGCCTGCATTCCTTCACTCCTCACTCCATCCCTCCATCCTTCAGCAAAGGTGCTTCCTTGGCCTCTTTCTCTTTGTCCCTCCCTCCCCTTTCCTCAAACCGCTTTTTTAAAATAGTTTTCTTAAGTAATTAATTTCCGGTCCACCATCATCCTTACTGCCATGCCCGCCATAACAGGGAATTCATTTCACTGCAAATGACAAATTATCCACAGCTTAGTAACATAAATGGAGACTTTAAAAGGCAGGGGGAATTCCACTGCTACAAGGTCACATTATTTATTCCTGATGGTCACTGAAAAGTGTTGACTAAAGAGTTCTGCGGAAGTTACAAATGTTGTGGGTGGGTTTTGACATTGATTGTGAGGATTTCCATAAGGAGCTTGATGTTTTTGGTTATACAATGGATAAGGAGCTTGCTAGACATTAAAGGAGACATATTATACCACCAGGTGTGAGTGTGATTAGCCTTACAAGCTGTTTAGAAAATCTGCCCCATATGACATAACTAGTGGGCGTGTCATCCTAGGTCTGTGCTGGATAGATCAGTCTACCAGACTACCCAGTGGGCTGAAGTAAACGTTGCTCATCTAGATGAAGTTAAGCTTTCTCCTCAGTGAGAGGAGTTTCATTGGTTCTAATACAATACTAATTGGCAATAATTAGCCATTGTGGTCCTCATGTGTGATCAGAGTAGTGGTGGGTCAGGGTACCACCTCTCTGATAGGTGGGGCAAATGTGATGAGATGACGAATGGTTTCACACACAGATTTAAACTATGTTTCCCCAAAACATAATTTAATGGATTTTAGTGAATGCAGGAAAGTAGCATACTTTGTTCATTCAGCGAATAGCGTGCGGATAGCAAGATTCAAGATCATCAAGATTTAATTTAGTTGCATCTAAACATCTGTTGATTGTTTCCCTGCTGGAAATGGGATGTGACAACCACTCTTGCTCTTTGCCAGACCAGGAATGCGTCCCCTTATGGACCCCTTCATTAGAGGGGTACTCGAGGAAAAGAGAGAGCATTGATTGCATCTGGGTGTCATTTATTCTAGGAAAGCAACAAGCCGACACCACTGCTTGAACCACTGCTTGAATACCGCCGGGCCATCTACTTCATGTTTATAGCTGGGTAAATCTTGTGTCCTCCTCGTGTATTTATTACAATAGGATACATTTTATACTGTGGGCCGCCCCAAGCTTTGTGTCTGCACATGCTGGGAGAAGACCTCTTGATCCAATCCACCAATCCAACGAACAGGGTTGTAAAGACCAACTTAACTTTTTCTATGGGGAGTGTTGGTTTCAATATAAAACTGTATATAAATATAAAAAACTTACGATTTATGTACAGCATATCATACCTTTGACATGTATATTGATTTAGACTATAGATATACTGTATGTATAAGGTTATAGGCCAAATTCGGTTCATATTCAGCCTCTGCTGGCCCACAACTAAAGAAATCATCTTGTTGTCTTTTTATATGTTTTATAAGGTAATTAGGCTATATTTAAAATATTATAACCATGTAGCCTTTATTTTCTTGGCATTATCAGTACACCCTTCCCTGTTACATCAATATAAATTCTTGTTATAACGAGCTCTGTATCTGACCACTGACCATCCTCTCGGAAATTCTATGAATACAATTCATATTGGCGGTATGGCACTATAACCCTATTTTCGCCACCCATCTTGAAGTTAATATAACATTTTTATTGCATCGAGGAGGTCTGGTGGTCTCCGTATATATATATATATATACACACAGTATAAATATGTATGTATTTATATATACATACATGTTTGGATATATTTATTTATTTATTATATATATATATATAAATATATATACTGTATATATAAATATAAATATGATCTGCTGCAAAAAATGGAGCATCCATCATACAAAGCATTGACCCTTTGTTGCATTTGTGCATTTGAAAATAGGGTGCACTGTACTATCTGCGGACACCCCTTCTGAAGCTCTTTCTCTCTCACTGTGGGCCACCACGGATTTTGAGTTAAGCGCCCGTGGTCATTTCAATGATTCCTGTGAGACCAGGTTTCTTTGTAGACACCCTTTGATCAGGCCTCTAATGATTGTGTACATAAAAGGTGTGTGATGTCTCTGAAACCTTTGGGTTTAATTTGGTTAACCACAAACTGCTCTGTCTTTTGTAAACCATTACCCTGAAAGTTTAAACTTTTGTCATGATATACAGTATATAGCATGATAATTAAAGGGTTCACATTATCTCCAGAGATCTGTTTATCTCAGACATCTCCTGAACTCTGAATGCACAAATTCTTTAGTTCATTGTCTGTCATGTTCAACCTTTGTGACGGCTTCATCTTCCATTGCATTCTGAATGTATGTATTTGTATTTGTCTGACTCATAGCGTGTGATCTCTCGAGCACTGTCTCGTTTGCGCTCCAACATCCTCAGTTAAAGACTCTGTGTATAGCTCTGACTGACTCTGACTGGGAATCTGAATCACATCACGGGTCGCCACCAATTAACCTTCTTCGCTGTCAACATTCACTGCCCCGCAATACCGTCTCTCCCCTTTGTTGTTGTCCTTCATTAACATTTTATCAGACATGACCCTCTGTTAGAATGTTCCTTCACCCGCAGAGTTCCTGGGCCACGAATGTGTTGGTGTCTGGATTGCCTTTCCTTTAACTGATTAAATGCATCCTTTGTGTAAGTCTCCACCGTACACACCACCCCATTTTAAAAGTAGAATAAACTTTGAATATTGTATATGAACTAGCCAGTCGACACAGCGTTTCCTTATAATATTTATATGTTACCATATATGGTACATTGGATTAGGGACCCAATCCAATATACCAACATCCTTTACCAGCAGAGTGGACAGGGGGAAGGACACACAGAAATTATAGGATCAAATGGTGAATCCACGGTTGTGTCACTCTGTTTCTGAAGAAAGACAGTTCTATGTCAAGCCAGTGTTTCTCTACAGGGATAAATCTATGTCCCAGCCTGTGTTCGTGTACAGGGTAAGTTCTATGTCTAGCCTGTGTTTGTGTGCAGGGACAAATCTCGAACCAACCGTGCTGAACTTGGTTAAAGAGAAAAATAATTCAAATAAATAAATACAATTGACAATTATGCAAATGTCCGAATTTGTTGTGAAGATGTAGAAACTAGTTTCACTCACTTGTCTGTTAATTACAAAAAAAAGCTTGAGGCGAGTTATTGAAGTTGGCCTTTTGCTTAAAACATGAACGGTCAAGTATTCCAGTTCTGAACTACTCAACCAAAAAACAAGAAACTTAAAGATAAACTTAAACATAAAAAAGAAACTTATTTCCTCAAAGTGCCAAGATCAGAATTAAAAAATTCACTCAATCGATCCAAGATCAGAAAATTCTGTTCAATCGCCACAAAATCTGAATTAAAAATTCCCTCAATAGATCCAAGATCAGAAAACTCTGACTCCAACTAATCTGCACTTCAAACAGAAAACTTATTTTCTCAAATAAAAACACCTTTGAATTCAATAGCAACTCTGAATTCCCTACTGACAAAACTCCAATTAGGATTTTGTCTGAAGATCCCTTACAAATCTACCTCACTCCAGAATCCTCGTTTCTGAGGGTAGATCTAGGCAGGGGTGCCCAATGACGTCCATCGCGATCGGACCGGTCGATCGCGGGAAGGTTTAGCGTGGGTTAAGATCGCATGGCAGTGAAGCGAAAAAATAAAAAAATAGATAAATAAAAAAAATAAAAAATCAGCATTAAAAAAAAAATAGACGTGAAGCCTCATCACCATCCCCCCTATGAAATTTGCGCATGCGCAAACAACGGCGATAAGTGCGGGGAAGTAAAAAATAAGCTTGGGAGTTGCCTAGTTAGCCTCCAATTTTTATTCCTCGGTTTTTTTCCCGAGCTTCCCGCCGAGAAGTGAGCTGAGAAAGAGAAAGGTAAAGGAACTTAAATGCCAGTTGTCCGGACAGCAGTCATTATTCTCACAGCATACTTCAAAAGCCAAAGCCGCCACCGAAGCATCGTTCCGGGTGAGCCACTTAATACGTTAAAGAACCAAGAAGTCCTCCAAGACGGAGAGATTGGTAAAAGAGGCATTTTGTTGAAGCAGCTGACTCATTGTTTCGAGACTTTAAAAAACAAAGGCAGAAGTTTATCTTCGATCAACAGGCGCTCTCCAGCGTCAAGAAGTACAGTACACGGCGCAATAGAAGCCATGGGCCGAGTTTGACGCAGGCAACGTTGGGAAGGACAACTTTGTAGATCTGCGAGTGCATTTCTCATCTGCAGTTGGAACAAATCTACGGACGGAGTGACACAGCCCAGTTGTGCATTTTTTATTTCGGTAGTGTTTTGCTGCACATGAACTGCAAAAAAGGAAGCTGTTAACACTACTGCCATGAAAGAACACACGCGAGGACGAGGATATATTTTCAGTCTTTCAATAACTTATCACGAAAACCCAGCTCCCAGTGCACAAATTGTGTGCATCACCACGGATGGAGCACCCGCAATGGTTAAGCCGCCATCTCTCGTGAATGGATTTATGCCAAGTTGCTTAGGAGGACGATGCTTTTCCCGGACTTCCTGAGAATTACCGCACCTGCATTTAACTACACCAACAAGGGTTATGCTGCTAAAATGCTCAACATGAAAAGTTCATGGA
>OLKM01003935.1:0-27588 GCA_900291075.1 Melanogrammus aeglefinus | reverse complement strand
GATATATAGGGGTAAGTTTGCTGATCTTGAAATCGGTTTTTTGCGCGTCCGCGACCTTTATTTAAACAAGTTTTGCTCCATAAATTTTTTTTTTACACTCTGATTGGTTCCAAAACCTTTGCCCACAGTTTATACATAAACAATATTATCTACCAAATCTATAATGATTTTCCACAATTATCATTTGGCAACTGCACATTCCTGACACTTTGAACTTTTGGTGAAAACATTCAAGTCCATTTCTGCGCGTCCGCGACTTTTGAGGTTTTTGTCACTTTTGAAAGAAAAAATATTAGATAGACATTTTGAACAAAAAAATGTAGAAAGTGTATGGTCTAACACACATGAAATGTAAGCCTTATAATTGATAGGTCAAACGAGTGAAAAGTTATGAGACTAAACTGAAGCAAAGTAAATTTGGCCTGCGTGATCTCGCCCACATACTAAAACCACCAAATGACAGAATGACGGCTTTACCAGTTTACTTTGTCAGTTGAATGGAAAAAGTAAAACTCCCCAGTCATTTACATTGACAACAATTACAATTTAATACCATTTAGATACGAAATGATTCATCCATACAAAGTACTATGTCATTTGGGCACCATTTATCATCATTCAGTGTCCTAATTAATCTTGCAGAATCATTCGTCAATGGACAAGTGGATTTTAAAATCTACTTGTCCGAACCAAATAAAAATAAATAAAAATGTGTTCTTAATAATTTTAATAAAAAGTTAGAATATTATATTTATAAAAAGGCATTCAACTTTCAAACTTGTTTAATCATTGGAAGCAAATTTAATAAGATTCACTCTGAGTTTGGTCAAATTCTTTGTGTATTTCTATGGAAAAAAGCCACTTGTCTGATTGACAAGTGGAGGAATGTAATCCACTTCTCCATTACACTTTTTTACTTGTCCAAAGTTGGCGTTTACATTGTACTAGTGACAGACCATTACCCATTGCTTTTTACAACTAAAATCTAATTATTTTCATTCCATTTGATTTCTTAGAAACATGCTTTTTACATGGGAAATTAGGTTTCGCGACATAGATAAAATCCTAAGGAATAAGCATTTTGATGATAATTATTTGGGAAAAACTTGGTTTCTATTAGATCAAAATCGCCCTGAATATGACAGTTACTCGACCAGTTACCTAGTTACCATCACCCCATTGAAACCATCAAAATATTTTTTACAGTATACTACAGTGTGTACCTATGATCGTCCTTTGAAGGCTACTAGTACTAAATATTAAATTTTAAATGTATTGCCTGATCAGCATCCGTGATGTTTACATGGTCTGACAGTTTATATATTATTTTTTCTAGTATTTTCAACCTGTCGTGCTTATATATGCCATAATACGGCTTTTACTTTACTGATCAGTATTGAATTTTAGGCATTGCCTTTAAATTCTATCATCAAATCAAAAATTATAAACCATCAGAGTTGTGCTAAATTTACTTATCGTCAAGATAAAAGACAAAAAATATAGTATGTTTTTATTTGCGAAATGCCAGAACTTAGATGATCAGGAATTTTCAATCTTTTACAAAGTTTCCTTTTAATTATATTTTCTCATGATAATATACAGAGATATTGTCCCGTAGCTTCGATTCCTATTGGCCCTGTGTTGTTGGACACTAGATGTCGAGCCCTGATTAAATTATGTGAGAAATCTAATTGATTTGTACATAGAATTTCGATCTTAAAAAGCAGGTGGCCTTTCAAAAGAGAGGCCTCTCAAAGCATGTTCTGCTGTATGTGACAATATTCTACATTTGACTTCACCTCAGTACAAGTCTCTATTTATTTTGCAGTGGCATAAGCTTGTACTTGCTGGAGAATTTAACTGCTTCAAGATGGTGGAAAGAACTGAGCCTCGAGCTCTGGATGTTGTTGTTGTTGTGATCTAATGGTTCCTCCTCCGCGAACGTACTGGTCTCTCTACTTGGCTTACTGAACTCTTTGGTATATTATATATTAATGACTTCTCTGGGAGAACTAAAATTGTATTCTGTGAAATCGAAAATCAGCTTTAATAGATATGCACAGCTGATTAATTTGAAACAAAAATTACTAGTACTTTGAACTCATCAAAACATTGCGTCTGAGACTGCCAGTGATGCAAAGTTACTCTGTCTATTTAGCGCCACCTGTCACTTGAGAGAGCCTTCAAAATTAACTCCTCCAAAACTATAAAGCATAATGCTTAGATATTTTAGATGAATCGGCTTCGATATCTATATTTAATTGTTGTAACTTATGGTTTTGACATTTCATTTGTGATCTCTAATTTACTTAAATAATTCATTTCAGTTTGATTTGACCTGAATTTCATAGCTTCAAGATGGTGGAAAGAACTCGGCCTCGAGCTCTCGATGTTCCGGCCTTTGTCCTATACATTCAGGACACTGTCAATGATGTAAATCGTGCAGTAAGACAATCACCAACTCAGGAAGTCTTGGACAGTGGAATATTCAGGATCGAAGCGACACTAATCAATCTACAGAGGGTTGAAGCAGCAATTGTAAATCAGGAGGAGTTCGCCTCCATGGTGGAAAACTTAAAGGTATTAAAATGTTGTATTTTCCTTGTTCCTGAGTGTTGACTAGATCTATTCAGAACAAGGAGTTGAATATTCTACAAGCTTGGAATGTATACAGTTGGCTTTAACATTTAATAATAATTTATTCTATTTTTGTTTCAGCGATATCTCCACACACTGAGGACACTTGAATCCCGCATTCAACAAGATAATACGATCCAACCACCCAAGTTGAACTCCAGTTTTGGAAGACCTGCCTTTGACATACCAAAGAGTCAGCTAGAGTACTTCCTAGAACTCAACTACACCGTGCCAGAAATAGCAGATGTTCTTGGTGTTGGACAAAGGACAATTACAAGAAGACTTAGGTGACTATAATCTCCCTTATCTCTTTAGCAAACATATTTTTGGGATAGTTAGACTTGTTATAATAGATAGATAAATGTTATCAAACTTACCAGGCCATATGCCTATCTATAAAATTTATCTGATTTATTTTTTCTAGGTTTAAATAAGTTATTTCTTATATTTCAGAGATTATGGTCTGAGTGTTCGAGGGACATATTCGCACTTATCAGATGATGACCTTGATGATAAAGTCAAGGAGATTGTTCGTAACAATAAGAATCTTGGATATCGGTGAGTTTTATTTAATACTTTCAGAAATATTTATGACCCCCAGGACTTTTTTTTTCTATTTTTTAAATTTTCTATTTCACCTTTTAAATATGATTAAAGCAGGCAACCCAATGTTATAGCTGTCTTAAAATCCAATTTATGATGTTAAGCATCTCATTCCAATATTTTATATCACTGCCCTAATCTTTTATCTTGTCTTTGTAGGAGTGTACGGTCAAGGCTTGATGCTGATGGACATAAAGTCCAGTATCGCCGTGTACAGGAGTCGCTCCTCCGTGTTGATTCCGTAGCAGTCGCCTTGCGTTTTGGTAATACTGTGCAAAGGAGAGTCTACAGAGTGGCAGCGCCAAACCAGCTTTGGCACTTTGACGGGAACCACAAACTTATAAGATTTAAGTTTGTTATTCATGGTTGTGTTGATGGTTGTTCAAGGATGGTAACATTCCTTGATGTGAGAACTAACAACAGAGCAGACACCGTCTTGAAATCATTCAAAGCTGCAGAAACAAAGTATGGTCTTCCATCTAGAGTACGCTGTGATAGAGGTAAATAATTAGCCATTCATTCTTATACCATTCATACCAATTTATCATGTCAAAGATTGAAAAATATAAGAGATATTGAGGATATAAAACAATCAATAAACGGCTTTTATTCTTCCCTATTTTAAAAAATGAGATAAATGTTTTAAGAAGATTTTCTACTATTTTAGGTGTTGAAAATGGTGAAATTGTTCGCTATATGATTAATCGTCGTGGCTCTGAACATCGGCCAGCTATTATGGGTCCAAGTGTCCACAACCAGAGGATTGAGCGGCTCTGGGTTGATGTCTTCCAGCAGGTTCTATGCGTCTTCTATGACCTGTTTTCTATCATGGTGGAAAATGAAGTCGTGGTCATAGATGACCCAATCCAGATGTATGCCTTCCAGTTTACATTCCTCCCTATTATTCAGAGGGCCTTGGACAGGTAATTATTATAATAATATTACCATATTTACTTGCTCATAAGTACTGTTTTTGATATTTTTTGAAAATTACCACTCTGTTCACAAGTACACCTCTTTCCAAATGAAATGTCACCACATCGATTTTCTAAATGCTATGAAATTCAGCCATTTTGCTTCATGAAATTCAGCCATTTTGTTTCAAATTTACATAAATTAAAATTTGCATCTAACTAAAGAATCTACCATATATAACTATCTCCAGTGTAACTAATATGTATCTACCTATCTTGCAGATTCGCCAGGAGTTGGAATCGCCATCCGATCCGTACAGAACACAATAAGAGTCCAGAGAAGCTCTTTGTCACAGGTATGATGAAGAACAGGAACAGTGGTTACACTGGTGTAACTGACTTCATCGGCGCCACCGAGGAGGATTACCAGAACTACGGTATCGATGACGATGGTCCCGTCCCAGAGGAAGACAACCTGACATCAGAAGTCCGTCTGGATGATATCCCCTGTCCAGTGACCGATGATGTTGCGCGAGAACTCAAGGAAACAATCAACCCATGCGAGATGTGTGAGACAGACATTGCCCTCAATGTCTACCGCGCCGTACTTGTCTTCCTGCGTCAACATGGATACTAGTCACCTTCACTGACACCTGTGTCACCATGGATACTAGTCACCTTCACTGACACCTGTGTCACCATGGATACTAGTCACCTTCACTGACACCTGTGTCACCATGGATACCAGTCACCTTCACTGACACCTGTGTCACCATGGATACCAGTCACCTTCACTGACACCTGTGTCACCATGGATACCAGTCACCTTCACTGACACCTGTGTCACCATGGATACTAGTCACCTTCACTGACACCTGTGTCACCATGGATACCAGTCACCTTCACTGACACCTGTGTCACCATGGATACTAGTCACCTTCACTGACACCTGTGTCACCATGGATACCAGTCACCTTCACTGACACCTGTGTCACCATGGATACCAGTCACCTTCACTGACACCTGGTTCACCATGGATACCAGTCACCTTCACTGACACCTGTGTCACCATGGATACCAGTCACCTTCACTGACACCTGTGTCACCATGGATACCAGTCACCTTCACTGACACCTGTGTCACCATGGATACTAGTCACCTTCACTGACACCTGTGTCACCATGGATACCAGTCACCTTCACGGACACCTGTGTCACCATGGATACCAGTCACCTTCACTGACACCTGTGTCACCATGGATACTAGTCACCTTCACTGACACCTGTGTCACCATGGATACCAGTCACCTTCACTGACACCTGTGTCACCATGGATACCAGTCACCTTCACTGACACCTGTGTCACCATGGAGACTAGTCACCTTCACTGACACCTGTGTCACCATGGATACCAGTCACCTTCACTGACACCTGTGTCACCATGGATACCAGTCACCTTCACTGACACCTGTGTCACCATGGATACTAGTCACCTTCACTGACACCATTCAAACATTATGTGATTCTGTTTGCCATGGTTACCAACGTAGCTTAGCAACAGCAAAGCCTGTGATATTATGACTGACTTTTTATTTTGGTTGAATAAACCAAATGTGATCTGGTATAAGAAGTCGAGACAATTCTGTACACTGTGATTTATTGTCTATTCATATAACGATAACCCTAGTGGCTCATCAGTCAGTTTATACCCTATTAATATTATAGTATTATACCATACAATATGTTATTTGTTGTATTTGTAATGCAAGTCTATTAACTCCACTGTCCTCCATTCATGTTCTGATCAGATTCCATGAATACCAAAATCTAAGAACTGATATTGATACCATTTTTTATGATTTTAATGACTGTGAAAAGATGGCTTTTATTCTCAGTAATCCTGAATTATGCAACTTTAGTGCCAAAATCTTAGGAGATTAATGTTTTCACTCTGAAGCTTTTATATCATGTTTTACTCTGTTTTTATGTAAATATCTCAAACTTAAATGCTGTTCCAATTTTATGTGATAATATGGTAACTGTCTCTCATATCTAATTATTTTTATCATGTAATAAAATAAGAATTTAGATCGGTTAGTTTCAGTTGAAATCTAAAGATCCATTTATTTACCAATGTGATAATGGATGTATACTATATTTTGTGATCATTTTTTATGTGTACCAGTTTATAAATAAATTGAGTATAATTGATAAGATGAATATAAATTGGATAACGATTTAATATTTATGTAAAATTTGATTTAATTTTTACAAATTGAGTTTGAATTTGATAATAATTGTTATTAGTGATCTTATAAGTGTATATGTTAAGTAAGTGAGTGATATTGCCTGTGATAATCATGTCATAAAGTGTTATATTATTTTTTGAAAATGAAAAATATTTATAATGCCCATACTTGCAATCTGAGTTTTCCAAATAAATATTTCAATAAGTAAGATTTGACTTTTACTCATTTCAGTGTTCTCAGAATCTGTAGTACTATAGTTGTAATTTACTGTTACAAATTGGATCATTTCACCTATAATCCTGATAAATAAGTGTTCCTATCAATGGAAAGGTAGAGTAAAAATACGAGAATAAAATTAGTAACCCAAGAAAATTATCTTTAGATAAATCTTTATTACAAGTCGCATTCAATCTGTCATAACAAGATCCAATATAGATTTTTTTATTGTGTGTTTATTTATCAAAAATGATAGTTAATATAGTCTTGCCTAAGATCAATGTACAACTGTTCATTTCTTCTGTGACAGCCTTGTTGACATCCTTGTCTGGACCCTCTCCTTTGTCTCGGCCGCATTCTCCATCTCAGTCACTTCCTCCATCTCTGTCGCGTCCTGCTGCTGGGTGACAGCCTGCAGCTGTGTCTGCCTTCTGCGTGTCTGTTGCCTCCTGCATCTCGGCTTCATCCTGTAGCTCTGTCGCCTCTTGCAGCTGGGAAGTCTCCTGCATCTGGGTCGGCCTCCTGCGTGTTGGTTGACGACTGCATCTCTGTCGGCCTCCTCCATCTGGGTAGCGTCCTCCATCTGGGTAGCGTCCTGCATCTGGGTAGCGTCCTCCATCTGGGTAGCGTCCTGCATCCTGGTAGCGTCCTGCATCCTGGTAGCGTCCTGCATCTGGGTAGTGTCCTGCGTCTGGGTCGCCTCCTCCCATCTCTCCTGCTGCTTCACCACAGTACATGCTAAAATGTAAAGAATGTTGATTAGATATACATAGTTTTAATCAAGAACTTTAGGCAAAAAAAGAAAAAAAATGTTACCTTCAGTTATTCTTAGTGCCAGACGGGGTCTAGCCATCACATAATCATATACCATTTCTGGATTCATGTCTGCCGTCTTTGCCCATCTGTCTCTCATATCTGAAGTATAGAAATAATGTGTGTGTCAAACCATTGTTTTCAGTATTAAAAAGTAGTATTTGAAACAGGAGGTTTGATGTTTAAAAATAAATATTTACCAAAAAGTTGATTGTTTTTTTTATTCCTACGAATGGTAGTGTTTTTCACCCAATTGTAAAGTGGATTGGCCTGCTTCAGGTTCTTGTTTCCATACTCCATCTCATCTGTCAGGTTTGGTGAGTTTATTCCCGATCCGAGTTCATCCACAACATCTGTGTCATCTCTCATCAGTTTGTAGAGTTGGAAGATGTCACTGTAGGTAGATCCCGGAAACCGTTCCCAGAACTCGTGTAGCTTTGGTAGGTGATTCTCAAACTTGGAGCCTGGCATGTTGCTGTCACTGTCACTGAACAATATGAATCTGACAGAACAACTAGCTGCCTTTATACTGTACAGGACAAGTTTTTCACACATTAAAAGTTAGCAATTAACACCTTATCTGGCATCGAGCACATTGGAACAATTAAAAGACCTTCACACCTCCCTCTTTGAACTGAGAGATCACATAAACTTGTCCTAAAGTATTTCACACATCCTTCCTACCTTACAAAAAACCTTCACACCTTCCTCCCCAGACTGAGAGATCACAAAAACAAGTCCTCAAGCATTTCACACTTCCCTCCCTTCAAAGAAACATCACACAAAGAAGTCATAAATGTATGGTATCATTTAGTAATGTTACCCTATATGACATTCCTGACCTATTCCTAGTATATAAATCCCATATAGACCTGGTATCATTTGGTAATGTTACCCTATATGACAGTCCTAACCTATATGCCTACTATATAAATCCCATATAGACCTGGTATCATTTGGTAATGTTACCCTATATGACAGTCCTAACCTATATGCCTACTATATAAATCCCATATAGACCTGGTATCATTTGGTAATGTTACCCTATATGACATTCCTAACCTATCCCTACTATGTTCATCCCATATAGGCTTGGTATCAGTTAGTAATGTTACACTATATGACATTCCCTACCCAATTCCTACTATGAAAATCCCATATAGGCCTGGTATCATATAGTAATGTTACTCTATGTGACATTCCTAACCTATTCCTAGTATGTTTATCCCATATAGGCCTGGTATCATTTGGTAATGTTACTCTATATGACATTCCTAACCTATTCCTACTATATAATTTCCATATAGACCTGGTATCATTTAGTAATGTTACTCTATGTGACATTCCTAACCTATTCCTACTATATAAATCCCATATAGGCCTGGTATCAGTTAGTAATGTTACTCTATATGACATTCCTAACCTATTCCTACTATATAATTTCCATATAGACCTGGTATCATTTAGTAATGTTACTCTATGTGACATTCCTAACCTATTCCTACTATATAATATCCCATATAGGCCCTGGTATCATTTAGTAATGTTACTCTATGTGACATTCCTAACCTATTCCTAGTATGTTTATACCATATAGGCCTGGTATCATTTAGTAATGTTACTCTATATGACATTCCTAACCTATTCCTACTATATAAATCCCATATAGGCCTGGTATCATTTAGTAATGTTACTCTATATGACATTCCTAACCTATTCCTACTATATAATTTCCATATAGACCTGGTATCATTTAGTAATGTTACTCTATGTGACATTCCTAACCTATTCCTAGTATGTTTATACCATATAGGCCTGGTATCATTTAGTAATGTTACTCTATATGACATTCCTAACCTATTCCTACTATATAAATCCCATATAGGCCTGGTATCAGTTAGTAATGTTACTCTATATGACATTCCTAACCTATTCCTACTATATAATTTCCATATAGGCCTGGTATCATTTGGTAATGTTACCCTATATGACATTCAAAAAATACAGTCAAAAATAATGCGCTGAAAAAATCACTCATATTTTTTTCAAAAATGACACAAATGAATTTTTTTTTTCAGTTCCTAATCCATTGATATGTTAACTTATAGGACATATAACCAAAAAAAGAATATCTTAAACTTAAGGTGGCTGTATGATAGAAGAACCGGTCCATGAATATTTTTAAAACTCGCAGGGTACATTTAGTTGATGTATATGAGTAAATCCCTGAACAAAACAAAAAAATTTATGCGGCGGTTTTGCAGAAAAAAAAATGATTAAAATGGTAAGAAATGATACAAATTTTGCAATTACGAGAAAACTAGTCCAAGAATGTTTATATAATCTTCTGTACTATATTGGACAGTTATAAGGTAATATATTAAGGTGAAAACAGAAATTATTATGAGGTGGTTTAAGAGAAAATGAAGTTTTTTACAACTGTTTGCACAAAAAGGGCAACCACAGTTACCACTAGATGGCACTCACATCAAGTTGTCTGCATGCTTACTATTAGTATAAGTGCAAAACATGGCAGCTGAACATAGTGACATAGTCTATGACATAGTCTATGACATAGTGCCCCCTAGTTCTATTTTTTTTCGTTTACACCAGTCATCCTGCAGACACCTTAAGAAATCACTGAAGAAGATAATGACTGTGTGATCTCACCCATGTATTTTTTGTATAGACTTAGGACTCAAATCCTACCACATTATTACTTAAATATTTGTAGTCAAAACGATTTAAATGTTAAAATAATTTGCAAGTTATAAAGAGAGCAGAGCAAGAGAGAAAAATTAAATGTCCGGTCCTCTGCCTTTCTTTGCCTGTCGTTTTTTACACATATTCTATCAAAGAACACATTGTAAAGTACTGGTTTCAACACCTGACATACTTATGCAAATATTGAGAGAGGTTAAAGAAATGTTTACCTTGTTTCCTAAGCAGAATTGATGAAAAACTTCGGAAATAATTTAACTGTATCCATTTGTCTCCATGTTGTCCTGAAACTGCCAAGCCACTCGCCTCCCCACAGACCACGTGATTTGTAACGACGCTTCTGATTGGTTGGCTGGTTTGTACTGGATCACAGGGCATGGGGAACTCGAGGGCACCGGGCAGAATAGCCGCGCGGCTATTCTCGCCACCCCCACGCAGCTGAAAACACCAGAGCGCGGCTGTATATATCACTGCGGACTTTTGGCGTGAATGGTCTTCCATATGGTTTACGTTTGGGATCGCCAGGTGTAGGCTACGTCACAGAGCCGTGCAGGGCAGCTTCACCAGAGCACAGGAGGAGGAAGAAAAGCAAAAGCACCGCTGCGGCTCCAACAGCTACAGCAGGACAGAGAGCAGACGGCTAAGCACAAAGCTAACACAACCAGCAGGTTAACAAAAGAGCACGCTTACCCGAACGAAGAGAGCTTTACGCCCCCGAAACTGATCACCGGCTGCGGCAACAGTACAGAGCGGATGCCACACTCCCCTCACTCTTCACAATGCCGCCCCCGAACAACACGGCCAACAACGCTGGAAAGTTACAAAAACACTCGCGATCACTGGGCACCTGCTTGTCATCATAAAGTTGCACGAAAGTAGCGTCATGCCTACTCACCTTCAAGTGACTGAAGCACGCCACACCAACCGACAACAAACCAACAACTAACAGACGCCACACCGAGTCTTCGCCACGAGTGCCAGGCAGCAGTGTGTGCGCCAGAGAAGGCGCAGCACTTATACAGGTGAAACCAATCTGCAATCTGCCCACCAGAAATCACCTGAGTGGAGGAGGAGCAACACTCAACCTGCCACATATGACTTTTATAAGCGTTTCGCCAAACGGTTTTCCGATAAATCGCCGATAACCGGTCAAAAAAATCAATAGTTGTTAAGTATAGGAGAAAGATCAAACAAAACCAACTACACTCTACACTTTAGAGTGTAGAAAGAGAGAAAATCTTTCGAAAAATAAATTTTGAAACTGCCCGTACGGCCACAACTTTCACTGTACAGAAATAATTTATAGATAGAAACGTAGGAATATCCGTTGGGGTTCCAGCGATACCACCGCTGAAGCTGTCCGACAAATAGTTTTTGAGATAAACGCACTAGTTCGCCCGCAACTCCCTCTCACGGTCCCATCCACTCCCATGTTGAAAATTACCTCATTGAACCTCTTCTCTCTCAATCCGCCGAGGTCCCATTTTTTAACTTTAGACGCTGAAACTCGGCAGTCCTATGGTCAAGACGATGACGATGCTCACGGTCTTTTCGGTTTTCATTTCCGTCGTTCCTAGCCCACTATTTGAGGGGATTCATTTTGAATGTTTCTGTGTCTCTCAGGAGTTAGAGAGACGAGAGAGCGCGCGTGCGCAGCTGGTGGGGACTTTCCTAATTGCCACGACATCAAAGCTTGGCTTTGATGTCAAAGCTTGGCTTTGATGTCCTGCCAACCAGTGTTTCTTTGAAGTTAGAGACAGAGAGAGCGTGCAGCTGCTGTGGTCCCTGGCCGTTAACACACACACACACACACACACACACACACACACACACACACACACACACACACACACACACACACACACACACACACACACACACAGACACACACACACACACACACACACAACACACACACACACACACACACACACACACACACACACACACACACACACACACACACACAAGGCACAATCAAAATTTCTTTAGGAATTTTCTAGTTATTATTATTATTACTTGAACATGTGTTTTTACTAGGGATGCACCGAATTTTCGGCCACCGAAAATTTTTGGCCGAAAATGGCCCAAAAGCGCATTTTCGGTTTCGGGCCGAAATACTTTTATCACCGAAACAACACGGCCGAAACAGACATCTGTGATGACGCAAACAAAAAGCGCGGCCAGCCCACGCTGCTCTGGATAAGCGCCAATATGTTCGCGGTGTGGACGTTTTTCAATGTTTCTGAGAAAGACCCACGTATAACGATTTGCCAAAATTGCAATGCCTTCATTTTAATGAAGTTAGTACACAGTCATATCATAGCCATAAATGCAATGGCACTAGGGTTGCCGCGGTGTGGACACTTCACACCGAGTGATACGTCGGTATTACCGAGTATAAACGGTATATGTGATGTCCACTAATGTGTGCCCACCAGTAGCGGAACGAATCAGAGCCGGGCCGGGGGCGTGGCACATGACCGGGCCCTTTAAACCCAAATAATAAACCTCATAACATCATTTTACAACGTACACATGCCCGCAACAGCGAGGATTACACGCTGCAGTACCACTGAGAACAACTACGTCATTTTTAAGTCCATCAAACGGACATGAAGTAACAAACCAAGAGAACAACAAAAACATTAGGCTACATGCCCCTTAAAACAACACAAAAGCAGTTCAGTGCTGGTCAAGCACCAGGTCTGGCTCTACCCTGGAGCAGCTAGCAACTGCTGAGTCCCTAACGTCACCGCTATACAGCCAAGAAAGAAGGAAGGGGATTTAAGCTATAGCGGCTGGGCTACCGTTACTACTGTACAATTACAACCATCAACAGTTTACAACTCACACATTGTGTATAATGTAGGCCGAGTGATTGAATTGATACCTGTAAATCTGGCTCCCTGACTGTGCTGGCTGTATTGGCGGGCCCGAATCCCTGCCAAAAACAATGTCAGGTTCATCTCCAGGAGGACGAACAAAATATATGTGTCCAGTTTTTGTAATTTCGCCTTATCTTGCTCTCTTTTTTCCTTTTCTTTGCGCTTTGCCGCTCCGCTTTTATGTTTATATGATCTGCCACTCATGTTTACTCCGAAATAACACCTAGCATGTAGCCTACTCTGTTGACAAGTGACTGATGATGACGTTGGTGGACAGTTGATGACGATTTTACCCGAAATACACTTGGAGACAATATCAGCAATCCACTTGTTAATTTGCACGTCGTAAAGTAAAATGTGAGAGTGAAAAAAAAGCCAGTCATACAGCACACGTTTTTATTCAATATTTTACACCAAAGACTTCACTGAGGCTACGTCAGTCTTGTAAGTTTTTAGCAACCATGACTCATCCTGACTGGGGCAACCTATACAACCTCACATTGCATGCATACAGCAACGGCATTGAAAGTTTCGGGAGAGGCCCGCCCACTCTCCCAAGCAAGGGGGCCCGGGCCGGGGGCGCGTCGCCCACCCAGCCCCCCCTGAAGCTCCGCCCCTGGTGCCCACATTTGTGTATATTAAGTTTTTATATACTACACCATTTTATATTATTAAGACACAATATTTCCTACTAAATTGATCTTATTTTGTATGAGCAATATCTTTTATAGTTTTACATTTTCACAATGCAAGTGCACTATCCTGCCAGTAGGAGGCACAGTAATATTGTGGTTTGCCTGAATCCCCGTGAGATCCTCCTCATAACTAATGAGGATCTGAAAAGACAAGTCACGTCTCCCGTGTCAGCATTCTTTTCTCTTTGTTTCAGGTGGCTTATGTGTTTAAATGTAAAACAAGTTGATGTTAGTGATTGGATAATGTGTAGTGAAATGTTTTAGTAAAGTATGAGTGTTAAAATGAGTACATGTGTAGCTAGTAAGGTCCGACGCTCGCCGAGAGATTTGTAATGACGGCGCCGTTGGAAGTTTTACCGTTAGGCTAGTAGCTTTAAGCTAATACGGACCACGCTCGTCTCTACCTTGTTGTTTTATTGTAATAACACCACACGTGGCTCACTTCTTGACGTTTTGTAAAGTATTAAAATGTTTATTGATTGTTGTAGAGCACCTTAAAGATACTGTTAAAAACGGGTTAAGAAAAGTTATTTGAAGTTCAGTAATAAGAAAATGTTTGATATAGCCTACAAGGTAGGTACTGTTAAAAATACTAGTTCAGTTAAAAACCTAATGGGTTTTAAGAGCATTAAAGATGCACCTTGTACAAACTGTTTATTGTATCAGAGAGATGAAAGAACAACACTGTGAGAAAAGGTGTGTTTTGAATTGAAGAGTATTTTTTGTGTATTTTGGTTTGTTTTAACATGGAAAATATGTCTAATTAGACAACATATGGAGTAATATGATGCTGAGTTTAACATGCATGGACAATGTGAAGATAAACGGTAACCTTCAGTAAATTGAGAAGTTAAATGAATAAACATAACTAATGAGGATCTGAAAAGACAAGTCACGTCTGCCGTGTCAGCATTCTTTTCTCTTTGTTTCAGTTATCTATAATCTGTCCACGGCAATCCCACCTGGGACCCGTTACAGATTCTTGGGGGCTCGTCCGGGATCGGGGCCACCTTCTGGCCGGACGCTGATCCATCCTAATGACATCTGGGACCAATGACCAACGCAGACGCTGACGTGTGTGGAGGCCTGCTGTGAACGTGAACGAGTGGAGAACCCAGAACAGAGACTGCATTACCGAACTGTATAACCTATCGTGAGGTAGGAGAGGAGCAACTATGGCTGACAGTGGAAGGAAGCACCTAGTGTGGGACATTAGGAAGAGTCTACTCGCCTTGTCAGGAGAAGAGCTCTACCAACTTACCAAGACCGTGGGTCCAGTGTCGGGCAAAGAACAGTCCGAGTTTGAGAAGGGAGATCAGGAGGGATGTTTCGAATACATCAACGCGTTCATGTACAGTAAGCAGTTGCTTGATTCAGAGGACAGTGGTATGGTTGATTTAATGATTTTGAAAGATGCTGTTGATGATGTGTTGACGCACCGTGGTGCAATGTTGTTAAATGCGATGGGTAATGTTGAATCAAATACCATGCAGACTGACACTTATTCCGTTCGCCCTGCTCACACTGTTGATATTAATGCGACCCAGTCAAACCAAATTGCCACTGAACCTACCATAGGTGACACTCCTAAACAGATAACTCCAGCTGTTGTCAGCTCTAGTCCCGCCACAACTGTCTCATTCAGCGCTGCATTGCCTAGCCAAAGTACTGATAGGCTTAGCGCTAGTACAGTGACTTTTGTCCCAACTTCAGGCGTATCTAGTGCTACAATGCTAAACACATCTGACACATCCAACGCTGAGTTGTTAAAAGTGTTGGCTAGCTATGAAGACCTTAGCAAGAAGCTAATACAGTGCATCCCAGTAAATGCTACACACTCACAAGGGGACTTGCAACCGTCCTCACTCTCATTCAGCAAGCCTGAAAGTGAACCGCCAAACAGTAACCCGTCTGCTAAATCTGTCACTCAGCCAGGCCGTGAGGGGATGATCTCCATGAGAGAACTTTCCTTCCTTCAAAGAAGTGAGTTTAAAGTGCAAGGCGGACAAATTGGCGACCAATCAGCAGACATCAGTTACAATAATGTCTGCAAACAGATTGAAGAAGGAATCAAGGCACGTTTCACTGAGGCAGAAATAGTCCGTGGTGTGTTAAGAATAATCAAACCTGGAATTTTCAAAGATATGCTAATAAGTAAGGATGACATAACACTGACTGAAATTAAGGGGTTCCTCCAGACCCACCTAAGAGAAAAAAACAGCACAGAGTTATTCCAAGAGTTGATGTGCGCAAAACAGGATGAAAATGAAACGCCACAACAATTCCTTTATCGTGTGATGGGCTTGAAACAGCGTATCCTATTCACATCTAAACTGTCAGACACAGGAAAAAAATACTCTGCAGCTACAGTACAAGATGTTTTCCTGCATACAGTGTACCAAGGATTTGGAAACAAACACACAGACATACGCCGAGAACTAAAACCTCTCCTTTCAAACAGTGACGTCAGTGACGAGACAATATTACGCCATGTAATGCAAATCCAAAGTGAGGAAAGCGAGAGACAGAAGAGACTCGGCTCTTCCCGTCGACAAACTGCAACAAATGTACACAGCGCACAGCTTGAACTTAACGCAGTTAAGGGGTCTAGCAATAAACAAGAGAGTGCAGACCACAAAACAAGGTCGGATCCACTTAAAGAACTTGCCGCTAAAGTAGATGCACTTACAAAAATGGTGGAGGTCATGCAACAACACACCCAACCACAACCATTCTACAGTGAGCACCGTTTCAACCAAAATAAGGTTCAATCCAGGCGTGGAAAGCCCTTTGGTTGCCCGAAATGTGTTGAACAAAACCGTCAAGACTGTCAACATTGTTTCATTTGTGAGGAGGAAGGACATCGGGCAGCTGGCTGTCTAAAGCGACAAAATAAACAGGGAAAACTTCAACCGGCCTCTGTAGAGGGACATCCAGTGACCGGATCTGAAAGACAGTCCCAATCTAAATGTTCAACAAAGGCTAATTGTGACAATCATACCAGCTTTAACTCATCCGCTGCAACAACAGTCAGCAGACCAAATAACTGTAAACAAACAACTCAGCCTTCTCCTAAGCCACCACTTACAGCAAGAGGAGCTGTTGCCAACCTAATTGGAAGAAAAGCCTTTGTCCAATGTAATCTCAACGGGTTAGCAGTCACCTCATTGCTAGACACAGGGGCACAAGTTAGCATGATAAACCGTGCCTGGAAAGACCAATACCTGCCTGACCTTGATATTCACCCAGTGTCTGAAATAATTGAAGAAATAGAGGAACTAAAAGTCTTTGCTGTTAATGGAGATCTCGTGCCATTTGATGGATGGGTAGCCATAAAGATAAATCTACTAGGAAACGAGGACCCGAGTCTTTCCATCAGTGTCCCATTCCTTGTCAGTACCTTACCCCTGGAGAGACCACTGCTTGGTTTTAATGTTTTAGAACAGCTCATCTCCAGCCAACCAGAACGGTTGGTGCCTGTCCTTGTTAATCTGCTTTGTAATGCTATCTCTGTCCCCAGTGAAAAAGCTAAAGCTATTGTGAGCTTTATTCAGACAGCAAGGCCAGTCATGCAACAGGGACGTCCGCGGACAGGTGCCCAGGATATGGTCATCCCAGCTGGTAGTGTGTCGTGGTTAAAGTGCCGGCTTCCACCAAACATGGATGCTCATGACAGCATGGTTTTGTTTGAAGCAGAAGAAAATAGTGTACCGTTAGAGCAGTTGGACATGGGGCCAGGGTTGTTTGACATTAAAAACACTGTAAAACCGTATGTCACCATACCAGTTGGTAATAATACCAATCATGACATTACCTTACCCCGAAAGACAGCTTTAGGAACCCTGCAACATGTTGAAAAAGTTGTGGAGGGTGACGTCCCCGCCAAAACACAGTCCGCAGTGACAGTCAGTGAGGTCACCACCACTCAAACCATTGACCCAGCTCCACCCTTATGGCACCCACCTGTAAGTCTTGACCACTTGGATGAGAAACAACAGGAAGCTGTTAAAAAGATGTTGTATGAGGAGTCCCGTGCTTTCACAAGAGATGGAAATGACATCGGCTGCATTCCAAACCTACAAATGGTGATAAACTTGAAAGACGATATCCCTGTACAAAGATCGTACACCTCCATCCCAAAACCGCTCTTCAAAGAGGTAAAGGAATATATCCAAGACCTCATACTAAAGGGATGGATAGTGAAGTCTAAGTCTCCCTATTCTGCACCCGTCGTATGTGTGCGGAAGAAGGATGGCACACTGCGCCTGTGCATAGACTATCGTCTGTTAAATCAAAAGACAGTCCCTGACAGGCATCCACTGCCTCGGATTCAGGACTTGACAGACACTTTGGGAGGGTACTCATGGTTCAGCATCCTCGACCAAGGCAAAGCGTACCACCAAGGTTTTGTGGCAGAGGGTTCACGACAGTGGCGGCTCGCCTATAGAGGGCGCTGGGGCGCCGCCCTCCCGCCGACCGGCGATCTTTTTTTTTAAATATATATATATATATTTTAATAATCTTTCTCATTTTGAGAATCAATCTATTTTAATTGCATTCGAATAATGAATTTATTTTAGAATATCTTTAGATATTATACCCCATAATTAAATCTTCATTCACTTACATGTTCAACGTTCATTTTGGTGAAGCAGATTACTTCCGTGGGGCGCCTTTCGCTCAGCCCCACAAGCCTGAATGATTAGCCAATGGTTCTCCCGTTGCTAGGCAGAAAAGTACATAATTCCGCGCCATTCAGAACGTCGCTCGAATGGTTCTCCCGTTGCTAGGCAGAAAAGTACATAATTCCGCCAATCAGCGTCGTCGAATTTTGTGGCTTTGGGGCGCTGAAGATTCAGCCCCAAGCGCCTAATTCAGTTAAATCTTTACTTTTTAATCCCTTTGAAAGAAGAACATTCGCAGAAAAACTGCAAGTAAAAGAACTCGGACCAGACAAGCCAGAAGTTAACATTAACCAAGAAACAAGAGAAAAGGATAAAGCCTCCTACAAGAGAAGTTTTTCCCGAGTTTGGTTCGATCGAAAGGCTTGGTAAACTAGCTGTGGGGATGCCAATGCAATTTTGAAAAAACCTATTATGGCATCATGCCTTCAGTGTGCATATTGTATACAGTCTTCTTCAAACCTATGGTGGCATCATGCCTTAAGTGTGTCTTGAATCACCACACCCAAGTGTGTGGAATTCATATTTCATTGTATTGGTTTAAATGCATACTAATGCAGTATGTAGATATATTTATGAGTGAAGTTACCAACACAATGGCTTGGCCGTAACACACACACACACACACACACACACACACACACACACACACACACACAGGGAGAATGTTACCGTATGTGTAATTCAGTTTTTGTATTTGCACTCTTAATGTTGCTGAATTCTACAAGGCAAATATATTAACTTAAAACTTAGTTCCCTAGCCCCATTCGTCTTTGTAAGTAAATGTTCTATTTTGCCTTTATTATTTTGTCAGAATGCACCACAATGCTTCGTTTGTTTGTGAAAATCACAAAAAAATCTTCTGGGGGAGGATGCCCCCAGATCCCCCTACAGGGGTTTGGAATGCAAACGTTCAGCCCCCCTCAAATAAATTCCACCAGCCGCCACTGGTTCACGACATCTCACGGCCTTCATCACCCCCTGGGGATTACATAAATGGGTGAGAATCCCATTTGGACTATCTAATGCACCTGCTGCTTTCCAGAGAAGCATGGAGGAGATGTTGAGTTCCCTGAGGGATGAATGTTGCATTCCCTACCTGGACGACATACTGTGTTATGCAAAGTCCTTCAGTGATCACGTGGAGGTGTGTCGTAAGGTTCTCCAAGCTCTGCAGCACCATGGGGTGAAGCTTCGACCGGAGAAATGTGAGGTATTCAAGCGAGAAGTTCGATATGTTGGGCGCATGGTGTCAGCCGAGGGTGTTCGAGTTGACCCTAAAGACTTTGAGGCTGTGCTGGCTTTGAAAACCAAAACCCCACAAACAGTCGGCGACATCAGACAGGTTCTTGGCTTCCTTAGCTACTACCGATCCTACATACAGGACTTGGCCAAGATAGCCAAACCACTATATGAGCTGCTCCAAGGGAAGTCCCCCATGCCAAAACCCCCCCCTCCCGGCACTGTAAGTCCAAGGGTCCTCAATTACCCTCCAGGACGCCTATAGAATGGACTGCAGATCACCAAAGTACACTAGAAGAGCTCATCAACATGCTAACGCATCCCCCAGTTCTAGCATATCCAAACTTTGAGGAGCCATTCGTTCTGCATACTGATGCGTCAGAGAAAGGGCTCGGCGCAATCCTCTACCAGCAGCAAGATGGGAAACTGCGAGTCATTGGATACGGATCTAGAACATTGACACCTGCGGAGAGAAACTACAACCTCCACAGCGGAAAACTTGAGTTCCTTGCTCTAAAGTGGGCAATGTGTGAGAAGTTTAGAGATTATCTCTTCTATGCTCAACACTTTACCATCTACACTGATAACAACCCACTGACCTATGTAATGAGCACTGCAAAACTCAATGCAGTTGGACATCGCTGGGTTGGAGAATTATCAGATTTCCGCTTCAACATCAAATACAGGCCTGGGAAGATCATATCTCCCGCATCCCGCTGGATATGAACAGTTATGTGGAGACATGTACTGAGGAGCTGTCACAGGAAGTGTTACATGCAACCTGGGACGGTAGTCAAGCAGCAAAGAGAAAAGAAGTGGCCTGGATAGCTGCTCTCTACGCCTCATCTCTCGATGTAATCCCACAGCCTCGTATGACCCTACCTGAAATCAGTCATGATGAGCTTGCAAAAGCGCAAAGAGAAGACCCGGCAATAGGGGAAGTAATAAGGCTAAAAGAGACGAATGCTGTTCTTACTGATGCAACACGGAAGTCTGTGAGTGGGCTCACTCGAAAGATCCTTCAAGAGTGGAATCAACTACACCTTGAAGATGAAATCCTATACCGACGGACAACGGAAAGAAAACAGTTAGTTCTTCCTGTCAAGTACCAACCTGTTGCTCTGAAACACCTCCATGATAACATGGGACATGTGGGTACAGAACGAGTGCTTCAACTCGCCAGAGAAAGGTTTTACTGGCCTTATATGAAAAGGTGCATAGAGGACTATGTGACAAAGAAATGCAGTTGTATAAAACAGAAGAAGCCCACAACGCATGTGCGCGCAACAACGGGTGGCATAACATCTAACTCGCCCCTTGACCTTGTCTGCATAGATTTTCTGCATCTAGAGAAGAGCAAGGGAGGCTACGAGTACATTTTAGTTGTCATCGACCATTTTACTCGGTTCGCTCAAGCCTACCCAACCAAAAATAAATCTGGACAAACCACAGCAGAGCGAATCTATAATGATTATGTACCTCGTTTTGGATACTCAAATAAACTCCACCACGACCAAGGGCGTGAGTTCGAAAATGTACTCTTCAGAACACTTGGACGGCTGTCAGGTGTCGGTCATTCTCGAACATCCCCGTACCACCCCCAATGTAACCCAGCGGAGCGTTTCAACCGAACGCTGCTGCAAATGTTAAGAACCCTGGAAGAAAAGGAAAAGGATAAATGGAAAGAGCATCTTCCACAGATTGTACATGCGTATAACTGTACGCGCCACGAGTCAACTGGGCACTCACCCCATTACTTACTCTATGGACAGCACCCTCGCCTCCCTGTGGATCTCTTGTTTGGATTACTTGAGGAGACAGACCCGGTAACACACACAGGATATGCGGCGAAATGGTCAAAAAGGATGAAAGAGGCATACCAAATTGCAACCAAGAACAGCCTAGCCTCTAGTGCTAAGGGCAAGTCCTATTATGATCAAAAGGTGAGAGGCGTAGTTCTAAAACCAGGAGACAGAGTGCTAGTTCGGAACTTAAGTGAGCGAGGAGGGCCTGGAAAATTGCGCTCGTACTGGGAGAAGAGGATATATGTGGTAAAAGAGCAGGTCTCAGACAATCCAGTGTATATCATTCAACCAGAAGGAGACTACAAAGGAAAAACCAGAACCTTACACAGAAATCTGCTACTGCTAGTCAATGACTTACCGGTTGAATCAACAACACAGTCAGCCAACGCAGTTGCAAAATCACCACAAAGGCAAAATAAGTCTCAGCTGAGAGCAAGCGCTACAACAGATCTGGCTCAAAGTGAGGAGACATCAGACTCCGATGATGAATGGACAGGAGGTTACTGGCTGAGGACGCCTGTAAACAGGATGGGACAAAGCCAAGAACCATCGTCATCTGCAAAGGTCGCAGTTCAGACTCCTAGTAAACCTGCCATAACCCACAGAGAACATGCAAATACATTTCCTGAAAGAGGGGATGAACAATACATACCTGAAATAGAGGACTTACAAAACATTCCTGAAAGAGAGGATGATCAAAACGATCCTGAAAGAGATGTGATGTTGATGGGAGATAGAACACAGACAAATGAACTATCGGACGCTGAAAACATGCCAGAGCATGAGGAAGGCGAACAAGATGGATACCCTCAACAAAGACAGGAAGAGAGGCTTATTCCCCCCCTTGTGGTGTCTAGTCCTGCAAGAGATGTATACAGAGAAGTCAGACAGTCGGCCAGAGAGAGGAGACCAAGACAGTTATTTACATATGATACACTTGGCCAACCCTCTCTACATGCTTACATAGACACAGTCTTCACTTGCACTACACCATCCCACATACCTTCTCTTAGTATGCCGCACTACATCCGACCATTGTTCTCATCTTTGCCCTACACATCACCTATGTACATGCCATACACATATTACATGCCATACACCACACCTGTTGGGCAATGGGGAAATATAAGTTTTTGAGGTGTTGTAAATGTCCAGGGGCCATTTTTATTTTTGTCGGGGAGTGTGTGATGCCCACTAATGTGTGCCCACATTTGTGTATATTAAGTTTTTATATACTACACCATTTTATATTATTAAGACACAATATTTCCTACTAAATTGATCTTATTTTGTATGAGCAATATCTTTTATAGTTTTACATTTTCACAATGCAAGTGCACTATCCTGCCAGTAGGAGGCACAGTAATATTGTGGTTTGCCTGAATCCCCGTGAGATCCTCATAACTAATGAGGATCTGAAAAGACAAGTCACGTCTCCCGTGTCAGCATTCTTTTCTCTTTGTTTCAGGTGGGTTATGTGTTTAAAATGTAAAACAAGTTGATGTTAGTGATTGGATAATGTGTAGTGAAATGTTTTAGTAAAGTATGAGTGTTAAAATGAGTACATGTGTAGCTAGTAAGGTCCGACGCTCGCCGAGAAGATTTGTAATGACGGCGCCGTTGAAGTTTTACCGTTAGGCTAGTAGCCTTTTAAGCTAATACGGACCACGCTCGTCTCTACCTTGTGTTTTATTTGTATATAACCACACACGTGGCTCACTTCTTTGACGTTTGTAAAGTATTAAAATGTTTTATTGATTGTGTTAAAGCACCTTAAAGATACTGTTAAAAACGGGTTAAGAAAGTTATTTGAAGTTCAAGTAATAGGAAATGTGTTGATATAAGCCTACAAGGTGGTACTGTTAAAAAATACTAGTTCAGTAAAACCTAATGGGGTTTTTAAGAGCATTAAAGATGCACCTTGTACAAACTGTTTATTGTATTCAGAGAGATGAAAGAACAACACTGTAGAAGAAAGGTGTGTGTTTTAATTGAAGAGTATTTTTTTGTGTAATTTTGGTTTGTTTTAACATGGAAAATATGTCTTAATTAGACAGATATGGATAATATGATAATATGGCGCTGAGTTTAAAACATGCCATGAACAATTGTGAAGATAAACGGTAAACCTTCAGTAAATTGAGAGAAGTTAATGAGATAAACATAACTAATGAGGATTCTTGAAAAGATCATAGTACGTTCCTCCCGTGTATACTTCTTTTCTCTTTGTTTCAGTTATCTATAATCTTATACATCATATTGTAGTGCCGGAGGAAAAGGAGGACGTAGGCAACTATAACTATAACTGTTTATCCAATAAAGCAGAACCAGAACGATCAGTCAACAGTGCATGGTTCGTACTCTTCTAGTGCCACACTCTAAAGCGTCCCTCATGTGTCAACTAACTAAAGCGTCCCCTAAGCCCGTGACTCAGAGTTCCCTCCCACTCGATCCGTAAGAGGGAACACAAACCTATAATGTAGTCACTACCCACAGCCCCAGTGATGTTCACCCTCAATAACTCAAAATCCCAGAGGCGATGGAGGCGGTATGGCCGGCCCGCGCAGCGAGTGTAGGCATAGTCAGGGGTGCGGGAGGAGGGCGTGACATGTCAAACACATCCCCATGTTGGGCGGGGCGGGGGCCGGCGACGACCGGAGGGCCGCCAGCTGTGGGGCTTGTAGGGTTGGAGGGGGGAATGGCACCACGGCGTGGCAGGGGGGGGCAGGCGCAAGGAGCGGCCCCTCGCGGAGTGGCAGAGCCAAATCCGAGGGGCAGTTCCAGGTCCCAGTGAGCCGGTTTGAGGCGGATCAACCGACACAACAGCTCGGGCTTAATCCCCATGTCCAACATGAAGCTCTTGGCTCCTGCCTCGATGACACGGAAGGGTACCGTCATAAGGGAGGTCGTAGCGGATGCTCTTGTGGCCGTCGTGGCGATATGTGAACATAACCCGCAGAACTGCAGCTCTGGGGTCACATCGCGAGAACCGGGACGCATCGTGCGTGGTCGGGTACCGGGGCGAAGGTTCTGGCGCGCCGTCAGCAGGAGGTGCGCTGAGCGGAGGCGGACCAGGGCTCCGTCGACGTTGGGATGTAAGTCACCAGGGACACCGCCAGCGGCTGTCTCCGAACACCAGCTCGGCCGACGACGGATTGGAGACGACTAGTCCTCCTTTGGGCGCTGTTCCTGAGCCCAAGCATGACCCACGGCAGTTTGTCGAGCCAGTTGCTTGTCGTGAGGCCTGGCTCGGAGGGCGGCTCATGGAGCGATGAAGCGCCTCAAGAAGTCGTTAGCCTGTGGGTGGTAGGCGTAAGTGCGTGTAGCTTGAACCCCCAGATTTCCGCCGCTGCGCCCACAGCCCCGATATAACACTGCGGGCCACGGTCAAAGGAGAAGGTCAGCAGGATGCCGTAGCGAGGAACCCACACGAATCGCCGCCCGGCCAGGTCCGGTCGGGCCTGTCGTTAGAGAGAGCGTGTGACTGCCTCCGGGCCAGCGTGTCGTCCTGTCCACCATTGGTGAAGAGCGTAAGTGAAGCCATGCGAGGGGGCAGGGTCCCCACCAGGTCCAACGTTGACATGGTCTACGAACTCGCTCTGGTCACCGAGAAGTGTTCCAGGGGGCCTTGACATGGCGATGTACTTGCGCGTTGACAGGCAGTGCAAGTGTGCCGCAGCGCCCTCACATGCTCTCTTGAGTCCGTGCCAGACGAACTCTCTTCTGACACAGCCGCAGGAACGGTTTCCGACCTGGGTGAGCAAGCTGTGTTAACCGCGCTCGAAGACGGGGCGTCTTCCAGTTGGCGGGGACTACACGCCGTTGGTGACCCGTGAAACCGTCGCACAGGAGCCTTGGCCCCTGCATCACTGAAAGAAGCACCTCCTCCAGACCGCCTGCCGCCTCGTGTTCCATCACGACCGTGTCCAACGCACGCTCAGAGCTTGGACGGAGGGGTCGGCGGCCTGATCCACAGCCATGCGGGAGTAGTCCAGGTTCAGAGCTGGACTGCCACCGACCAACACGCCCTGGAGAGAACATTCCGCGACCAGTATGGACCTCCCAGCCACGTGCTGATGCTTGTGGTGAACTCTGAGATGTAGGAGATTTGGCGCTGTTGGCGGTCGGACACACGCTCCGCACGCTTGGAACATGGCGTGTGTGAGCGGCTTTGTGTCCACGAGGCGTAAACTCGCGCCTCCAATAAAAAACGGAGTGTCTTGAGCGGTCGAGCCACAGCCCTGAGGAGCTCCCATGCGAAGGTTAGCTGTACTTACGCTCTTCCTGGGAGACAGCTGGCGGCTGCCAGGTCATTCCCAACCCACTGCTCATACACTGCCGCCCACGGCAAATCAGACCGTGCGTCTGTGGATGAAGCATGGGCGCAGAGATGAGGGGTGGGCCAACATGGGCGCGCGCCATGGCGGGTCCAGAGCCCGCCTTGGTGTCGCTGGAAGCCCTTGACACGTTCCGCCGTCAGTCAACTGTTGCTTCGAAGCCTGCCCTTCTGGCCTCGTACAGCGGCTGCAGGAATGTGAGCTATGTGGTGGAGGAACCGTAGTAGAAGGTCACCATCCCGATGAACCCTTTGAAGCTCGTGAACCGTTGGCAGGGGCGTGTGAAGGCTGCAAACGCTCTCCCTTCGAGGGGGGGATCACACTCCCCGAGACTGCTGACCCGAGAAAGTTAAAGGGTGTCCCTTCCGAACTCAACACTTTGCCGGATTGACAATCAGCCCATGGTGCTGAGGCCGCGTGAAAAGGTCGGAGGTGGACACAGGTGATCTCTTCCGTGTGCTCGGACGAGATGTCAATCCAAGTGACAGGAAGGGCAGAGTCCTGGAGCAGAGTGCATGAGGCGTTGAAAGGTCTGCACCGGCGTTCCTCAGCCCGAAGGGACATCCGCAGAACTCAAGAGAGACGAGGGTGAGACGGCTGTCTTAAGGCGTCTCTGGTGCACCGGACCTTGATGGTACACTCGTACCAGTCTAACCTTGGAGAGATGTCGTTGCCCGCAGTGCCGCTGAAAAGTTCCTGGATTATGCGGGACTCAGGTAGCGGTCAGGCTTGGACGCGTCGTCTTGAGGCGGCGGTAGTTCCCACTGGCGCCACACGTTCTGGCGTAGGACATGTGCCAGGGGAGACGCGCAGGGGCTGTTCGAGGTCGAACGTCCCTGCTCCGTGCGGAACACTCTGCCTGGCGACGACAGTCGTTCTCCGGGTTGAGGCTGGCTCTGCGTGAGGGGATGGCCATTGTACTGATGTGGCTCCACTCGTGCTCACCATGGGGCGGAGAAGGTGCCTAGTAAACGTGCAGGGGATGTGTGGCCGCAGCGAGGGTACTGGTCACTTTCAGGTAGGTGTGTTGGACAACCCATTGTAAGACGCCTCCCTGCGTACAGTGCGAAGGAAGCGAATGTCTGGTGAGTTCACCAGAGCGCCTGTCCACGTCCACTCAAAGGTTATGGGCGCACGAAAATTGCGCCAAAGGAGGGCAATGTACGGTGCGACGTACAAATCAGGTAATAGCGTGTGCCCTCCGAACACACTCCCGTCTATGCCATTAGACGATAGGCGTGCGTCCGCACGCACTAACTGCGGGCCGTGCCCGCCTTCGCCTACCTCCGATCCCTGACGGATGATTGCTCACTGGGCACTGTGCACTAGAGGAATTGGCGACAGGGAGACGGTGTTTGGATGACGGCAGCCTGTTGTGAGATCAGTGCTCAGGGCTTCTACGTGAGCGCGGCTGCCGGTTTCGCCGTCTTCAAGCAGGGCGACGGCACGTTTGCTTGGCGCCAAATTGGCGTGGTGAAATCATATGGCCGCAGGTACCCTGCTTGGCCAGAGGGGTCCGGCGTGCATCCTTGCAGCCTCTGCGACGTGTCGCAGTAGGCGGGGCAGCCGCGGAGCAAGCATGGTTCGTGGAATCCGTTGAGCATGGCGCAGACGAACGGGTCGCCTCCCTGGCCAGGGGCGTGGTCAACGATGGTGATTGAGCAAGCCATCTGGACCTGAAGCTGGAGCGGTGCGATAAACTAGCTCCTGTGATGAGAGGATATGGGGTTCTGCTTACGGCATGGGTTTAGCATCCTCTCATACATGTCCGAGGGCATCTCATACCC
>OLKM01003934.1:0-27592 GCA_900291075.1 Melanogrammus aeglefinus | reverse complement strand
CGGTTATTTCTTTTCCGCAATCCCTCCCCTGCCATCCAGTTGTCATATTTTGATTCATGCCAGACTGCTTTTCCCCCGGGGGAATCCTCACCGGACAAAATTTAAAATTCGGCGCTGATAAACATTGCAATGTAACGAGTTTGAGAAGGAAGGAAAGACCAAGGTTCCTGTGTTGACCTCACGGTCGGGGCAGGCCTACTGAGTAGGTATAAGGTTTTACAAGTTAAGGATAGAAAGTGCCACCACATACAACCAGCAGCCAAATAGAGACATTAGAAAAGCCTGTAGCCAAATAAACACTGTCATGCGCCCGATGTCCAGTGGACTGGGTTGAATTCACTGCGGGTCTCCTGAATCTGTGCAAACTAGAGCAGCACTAAACAGCAATATCGACATGATGCGCTATACATCGAGAATAAAATGTGCAACATATGACTCTAAATCCGCCCATGAATATACACGTCATAATTTTGCGGTTTACACAGGCTACGATATTGCATCTGTCAGTTGTCAAATTTGCTGAACAAAATGTTAATCTTCAATAATTGTTCATAGTCAACTAGTCCATTTATTTAAGCTCTCAACAGCATAACCATACAGCTTCACTACATCGGCGGGAAATCCCGGCACACGCAAAGTACATCCATGAAATCACCCGTTCAAAGCCAGTCTGCATGAATCGTCAATTAACTTTTGATGGCAAGGTGATTCGGACAAGCCAATACACCGCAGGGGGGAAACTGAGACCCCAGCTCGCCCATACTGAAGTAGCCTGGGTGCTAAGCGTGGAACAAAGGCTTGATACGGGCAGCGGTAGTGAAAAAAAAGTGTGTGTGTGTGTGTCTGTTGTCACTCTGAGGCCTGCATGAGAGAGACGAGTTCAATGTTGTCATTAGGGCTGTACCACTTCGGCAGGGACGCACCCCGCAGTGATCCATCTTGGACAAAATCGAATTGTTTGCGACGTTGACTGATTGTAATGTGTTGTGTGTGTTGATGTGGTGAGAGGTTGCCGGGTTGCACAGATCAGGCTTGCCAACACGCTGCAAAGGACTTTTATAAACACGCGATATTGTTAATCTCCCGCAATAATGAGCCCTGGCGGCCCCGAAACGTTAACGGCCCACAGTGAATTCTCCCAACTCTCCCGATTATCACAATATTCTTGTTTTTATGTGTGCAAAACGCTTTTCAGAGCGAAAGAACACCTTTTTGACAAATGTTTTTTGTTTTTTTGCTCAAATTGAATATAATTTCCACTTCTCCAAATGGTGGAGAGGTGGCATTATAACCTCATTTTGGGAAGATTAGTAACACGTTTGCATTGAAATTAACGGAAATATCAACATTTCTTGTTTTTATGTGTGCAAAATGCTTTTAAGAGCGAAAAAACACCGTTTTGACCAATGTTGTTTTTTTGCTCAAAATGAATAAATTCCACTTCCAAATGGTGGACAGTGGCATTATAACCATTTGGGGAGATTAGTAACACGTTTGCATTGAAATTAACAGAAATATCAACATTTCTTGTTTTTATGTGTGCAAAATGCTTTTCAGAGCGAAAGAACACCGTTTTGACCAATGTTGTTTTTTTTGCTCAAAATGAATAAATTCCACTTCCAAATGGTGGAGAGTGGCATTTATAACTATATTTGGTGAGATTAGTAACGCGTTTGCATTGATAATAACAGAAATATCAACATTTCTTGTTTTTATGTGTGCAAAACGCTTTTCAGAGTGAAAGAACACCTTTTTGACAAATGTTTGTTTTTTTTGCTCAAAATGAATACATTCCACTTCCAAATGGTGGAGAGTTGCATTATAACTATTTGGTGAGATTAGTATTTCTTGTTTTTATGTGTGCAAAACGCTTTTCAGAGCGAAAGAACACCTTTTTGACAAATGTTTGTTTTTTTGCTCAAAATGAATAAATTCCACTTCCAAATGGTGGAGAGTGGCATTATAATCATTTTGGGAGATTAGTAACACGTTTGCATTGAAATTAACGGAAATATCCAACATTTCTTGTTTTATGTGTGCAAAATGCTTTTCAGAGCCGAAAGAACACCGTTTTTGACCAATGTTGTTTTTTTTTGCTCAAAATGAATAAATTCCACTTCCAAATGGTGGAGAGTGGCATTATAATTATTTTGGTGAGATTAGTAACAGCGTTTTGCATTGATAATAACAGAAATATCAAACATTTCTTGTTTTTATGTGTGCAAAACGCTTTTCAGAGCGAAAGAACACCTTTTTTGACAAATGTTTTTTTTTTTTGCTCAAAATGAATTAAATTCCACTTCCAAATGGTGGAGAGTGGCATTATAACCATTTTGGGAGATTAGTAACACGTTTGCATTGAAATTAACGGAAATATCAACATTTCTTGTTTTTATGTGTGCAAAACGCTTTTTTAGAGGCGAAAGAAACACCTTTTTGACAAATGTTTGTTTTTTTGCTCAAAATGAATACATTCCACTTCCAAATGGTGGAGAGTGGCATTATAACTATTTGGTGAGATTAGTAACGCGCTTGCATTAATAATAACAGAAATATCAACCTTTCTTGTTTTTATGTGTGCAAAACACTTTTCAGAGCGCGAACGAACGACACCTTTACTGACAAATGTTTGTTTTTTTGCTCAAAATGAATAAATTCCACTTCCAAATGGTGGAGAGTGGCATTATAACTATTTGGTGAGATTTGTAGCGCATTTGCATTGATTAATAACAGAAATATCAACCATTTCTTTTGTTTTTATGTGTGCAAAACGCTTTTCAGAGTGTAAAGAACACCTTTTTTGACAAATGGTTTGTTTTTTTTGCTCAAAATGAACAAATTCCACTTCCAAATGGTGGAGAGTGGCATTATAACCATTTTGGGAGATTAGTAACACGTTTGCATTGAAATTAACGGAAATATCAACATTTCTTGTTTTTATGTGTGCAAAATGCTTTTCAGAGCGAAAGAACACCGTTTTGACCAATGTTGTTTTTTTTGCTCAAAATGAATACATTCCACTTCCAAATGGTGGATAGCGGCATTATAACTACGGTAATATTCGTACTGGTTTAAATAATACATTTAATAGTATTTCCCATCTTTGCTGAGCAAGAGTTATGTTCTAAATTTCAGTGGTTGAAACAAATAAAAGCCTGGGCTATTGAAGTTTTACAGTACCACTGTCACGCACCTACCCAAGTGGACCGATTTGAATTCACTGCGAGTCTCTCTTCTTATAACCACCTTACCAAAGATCTTTTATTACGGTCCTTCTCAATATATATATATATATATATATATATATATATATATATATATATATATATTCCCCAGAAAAAATATTCTACTCAAGTAAAAGTATGATTATTTGGATGAAATTTTACTCAAGTAAAAGTAAAAGTACTGGTCTAAAAAAATCTACTTAAGTAAAAGTAAAAAGTAGCTGATTTAAAATTAACTTAAAGTACAAGTTACTAGTTACTTTCAAACAGTGGGAGGGGACGGGGGTCTCTTCTGTGTAGGGCATTATAGACAAGGGGATATCAATCTCAAACTACTTTTGTTTAACTAATGCAACACCTTTACAAATTAAAGTGTAAAAATTAAACAAATCATGTCGCCACACATGAATGGACGTATACTGTGTCATTATACTTAAGATACGTTCTTAAAAAAACACTTTGGAGCAAAGATTTCACACCACATTAGAAGACAAAATCAATGATACAGAAACCTTGGTCTTAATGATACATTTTCCAGAGATAAGTAGGCTAGCCTTAAGTTCCCGTACCAGCAACATGGACGTATTAAACAAGAAGACAATTATTTGTGTCTGAAAAGAGTTTTATTTCTCTGTAGCAAAGAATTTGCAAATTGAAATGAAAATTCAGGGCTAAACAGTCCTTAACCTTTGTAAACAGGTATAGCTTAATGCACTACATTATCATCCGCCTTCAGCTTCGATGGATGTTTCCTCTGTCAACGAAAGTTTTAAATCAGTATGTAAATCAACGTTGTGTTCATTAAACACATAGCATTTAAAATATAAACATTCATAGCTTGAATTCAAATCATATTTCGTCTTTTACATTATATAAATTTACAGTACTGAGCGCTGTCCAATATGATAATACATTGACTGCATAGAGAAGCATACCTCATGCAACCCCATTTCAAGTGTAGCCTACTAGGACTTTAACATTCACACAGTTGTTAATTTTGATGTAACTGTATGGATTCATATCCCTATACAATCCCTATACATTCAAACAGGTTGCCATTTGAATGGGACATCATTCGGACAGTGTTGATGTGTGATTTACAAAGCCTAAAATATCCTGGCATGAAACAGCCACCACAGGATGGCGCTCGTAACACAAGAGCTCTAATAGCGATAGTAGTAAAATCAAGTGGCTAAACTAAATGTCCTCTGGTTAAACTTCAATGGTTATCTCATTAAAAGGTGAGTAAGACCCCCGTTTAATTTAAAAAATGTTATAATAACTGTGTTTAATGGACGCCGTGGAAACAACGTGGATGCGAGAACCGCCGTGGATTCCTGATAACTGGAACCCTCGTGTCGCATTATATTACCTAGCTTGCAAGTGCACTGGAGCCAACCTTAGCAATGCCCTGCTGCATGCAATGTATTTTTGACTAATTTCAGCAACGTCTCTTACTAAACAATCTTTTTAACAACAATGCATCGGTGCAATGTATTATTTCACTTACCCCTACATGCTTGCGCAGGTTGGACGTGGAGTTTTTATATGATGCTATTTCCACTTCTTTCGGCAAACACATCATACATTGATGCTGTTTCCTTTTTGGATCTTGTAACCGAAGTGGTCCTTTATGTAAGATCAGGGGTTCACTTCGGTTTCACCATCAGCTGTACTATTTTCCATATCGTCTCTGCGGTCGTCTATTTCCATGATCGTCGTCGTTTATTTGATTTTTGCGCAAGTTTGTTCTCCTCTCCTCCCTTCCAATGCAAAATTAAAAGCTTTCCGCGATTTTTATTTTATTTTATTTCCTTTTTTATTTTTACTCAATAACGCGGGTGATATAAAATGTAACGAATTACAATACTTCAAAATAAACACACTCAAAGTAAAAGTATAGTATTTAGTATTTAAGTGCTATAAAAAAACACTTAAAAAATTACAAGTACACAAAAAAACTACTCAATTACAAGAACGCGAGTAAATGTAACTCGCTACTTTCCACCCCTGTAGTGTATATCCCTTATTCATCCATTTGAATAAGGCCATTTCAGGTCAGGGTAGTCCAGTGAAGAACGATTACTCGGTCTCGATTATTTCTTAGCGTGGTCTGTGTTTCCGGCGCTCTAACTCGACTCATCAGCCTTGAATCGCCGTCGCAAGACTCAACAGGATCGCCGCCTGCTTGCAGACCTTCCGAGGGGAACCTTATTTCGTGATGATAATAAAGAGACCCGTCGAAGATACTAGATGAAAGGTAGTTTCCTGAAACCGTAAAATGGACCAAACGTTGACATTAAGTAGATTATGTGTATGTTGTGTCCGCGCAACGCCCCTTGACAGTAAAATGGCGTACTCTGAAATGAGCTAGCTGCTATGCTAGCATCATATTTAATGTTGCTGCATTCAGACCGCCCTGTGTTTACAGCAGACGTTTGGGCGGGTCGATTCAGATGTTTAGCTAGCGTGTTTCAATATGCCAGTTAGAAACAGCAGGTTAGCTACACGCCTGGTGGGTTATAACCGAGATGCCCGTTCAAGGGTTTTAATTGGTAATATCTCGACTGTAGCTTAACTTAAACACCAAGTGTGACCCCGCAGCATGTCTCAGTCTTCACTTCACCCTATCGCTCATGTTATCACGAGTAGCATTTCTCTTAACAACCTCAACTCTATTGCATGACAAACCTCTCCGGGCAAACCTTTTCAACACGTTTCCATCTGGTACAGACGCATTAAAAGGCAATATTCGGGATAATTAGTTCAAATGCATTTGTCATTGTTTATTGTTTTATGTATATACGTCTTCCTAGAGCTCGTAGTTTTGCATGCTGCTTTCTAAGATTATTAACCCAGTTCTCCATATGTTGAGCCAACCAAATAATTTGTTTCAATTGTGTGGCCTTTCCTTTCTGGAATTTATTTTAGTTTACCAGCAGTTTACAGGCTGATTGGCTTTCGACAAAACCAAAAGATCATTATTTTTAGCTCTGAATCTGTTCTATGGATGGTGAGTGGGAGGTTTGGTTCCATCTTGATGCGTCTGTAAAATGTTACTCTTATAGTTTGATATGCATTTAAATCATTGAATTCTATTTAACAAGTTGCGGGGTTGATTAGAAAATATGTTGGCTATTTGCTGGTAATCTAACAAGTTTGTGCCTTGGAAGCATAGCATTTAAAGCAAAACCAAACTTGGCTGAGGGGAATTGTAAATGCTTCTCAGTGATTCACAAGTGTTGCATAACATTCCTTTGCTTTCCCCATCTTGAAAGAAAAATGTGGACATCAGACTTCTGGAAGATCATCATAAATCTTTGTCTGGAAAAAGGAGCGACGCCTAGAAGTATTTTGTAATGTAAATAGGTTTTCTCCTATAACATTCTATTTCTGCTCTCCACCTCCCAGCCTTGCCGTGCTCACAGACAGTCGTTCGGAGTTCGTTCCTTCCCTCCGGTCGTTCCGGAGTGGAAACGTTGGTGCTCACAGCATAAACAGACGGACCCATTTACTTTATGGACCTGTTGCCAGTGCTGCCTTGGTCACAGCCCTCCGATTGGCTCAAATAGAGGCTCAAGCCCAAATTACTTTGAATCAGCTCAAGGTTCTTGCGACAATAACATCTGCCAACCAGTGTCATCTCGGCAACAAGTTATCAACACAACGGCCTCACCCAGCCCTGCCTCAATCGTATAATTAATATACAACAACTGTCTGGTGTCGGGCTAAACGCATCATCCGGAAACGCAAACTACACAAACCCTCTGCAATATCAGTCAAGAGCCATGTATCACCATCAGTCCCAGCAACAAGGGCCACCGCAAGCTTTTACTAACAGACCAACACGCCCCTCTCAACAACAACCCGTACAGCAGCAGCAGGGACGCTCGGCCACAGATATTCTGTCCCAGGTGTTGGGTTTTCAGTTTCCTCCTCCAACGCAGCTGCCCGATGAGCTGGAGTCAGCCCTAGCCATCAGGGGCTCAAGGGACATGGACCACCGTCTCATGGACCATATGAACCAACCAAACCCACACCAAAACCAGGGTTCATCTGAGCCCAGTGGCTACAGCAACAGCCCAGTGGGGTTCCCCCCTGATAATCAGCCAGGCCACCAGCAAGCAGTGGACTGGTCAAGATACCCACCACCCAGTAAACTGTTTTCCGGTTCGTCAACTGCTTCCACCCATCAAGCTCAGAGACACCAGCTCCCTGGGGGGCAGCAGCCCCAGAGCATGCAGAGGCTGGAGTGCCTCTGGTTCTCCCTCTCCTCAGGCACCAGGCTCTCAGAGTGGAGGCAATGGTGGCAGAGGTGGTGGTCTGGACATGCAGGGGTTATACACCCCAGAGAGTGCAGGAAGCATCCTGGCTAGCTTTGGACTGTCCAATGAGGACCTTGAGGTGCTGAGTCACTATCCCGATGATCAGCTGACCCCGGACACTTTACCATTCATTCTCCGGGACATCCAAATCAACAAGTCACGCAACACTCAAGGCATGCCGCCGCCAGCCTCCCGCTCCTCGCCCGTGAGGATGGGTCACTCAGCCTCCGCCAGCGTGTCCAGCCTCCTCAGGGTGACCCAGACAGCGGGCAAGGTCATTGACTATGGCCATGCGAGTCGTGCGACTGAAGAGGGCGGTGGCAGAGAAACCTTCAAGCGCTGAGCAGTTGTCCAACGAGAGAACTGTGAAGATGGTTTACTCGGCGCCACCGCCGCCGCCACCGCCCGCCACGACCAAACACAAATCAGAAACGCATGAGCGGCGTCACGTGCGTCTGGAACCTGCAGCTGAGTCAAACAAGCACGGAGATCTGGATTACCGCCGTCCCAGCAGCGAGAACCGCAAGGCCAAAAGGTCCCCCGCGAGAGAGTTTGCATCCAAATATCTCCGTCCGGATCGTGATTACCGGCGGGACGGAGACGAACCGAGGCCGACGTCTGAAACCCGCAGCGAGAAGCTGTCGTCCAGACAACTCTCCTCCTCTGCATCCTCGTCCAAACCACAGAGCAGCAGCACCAAGAGATTACCGGCTCCCACCATGATATGTGATTTCTCAGCAGAGCCACCAAAGGTCTATCCTCATACCTGTTCCCTGTGCAACGCACAGTGTGATCGGGCCGAGGTAAGTGCCACCATGACATCATCTCAGTGTCCACCTGGGCTCTGTAGGGGCCGATTGATTCTTTTGACTATGAAGGCCTTTTTTCCCAAAAGCACCAAATATAATTAATTTGTTCTTCTTTAATCCAATGGTACAGTTTTTTATTTAAAATTCACCAGTATAGTATATGGCCAGACATAACTTCCCATTTGCATCGCTGGCAAGGATTTTTTGTATATGATCAAATCGATGATGCACTTTTGCCAACACCACCATTGTGGCAGGAGTTGTGTTTTTACTCCGCTAACGTAGCCATTGGAATTGTATTCTTATGTAACGGGTACTGCTTCAGTGACTAAATGTGCTTAAAAAGCACCAATGTTTTTGTCTTTTGTACATCGATATTTCCACCTCAATATTTTCTTTCAACAACAGCCTTTTTTCTTTCTCTTTGAATTGTATTCATCCTATACAAAGAGAGAATCTGCCTTTTCCCAGGGACTGAGCATTTGATGATTTAAGATCAAGGTCAGTCCATGGGTCGAATTAACCCACCCAGGTGGAATCCTCGTCTATTTGTGGAACCGTGGGGCTTAAATATCGCGGCTATTTAAAATGTTGCTAATGTTTATGTTCTTGTCTCCTTGGACAGCAAACCTCTAGTTTTTACAGCTCCTGGTTTATTACTTTAGATGCGTTTTGTGTTTTTGGCTGAAAGACTATTTCACTTACAAAAGATGCCCCCGAATGCTTCATGCAGGGAAAAAAGGAAAAGTTTTCTTCAAAGGCGCTATAGATAATACAGGCCCTATCCCTTAAGCTGCATTGTGTAATGGTTTGGCCAACCTCCACAAAATAACGGGCAGCATATTAACAGAAGGTTTTGGTAGCCAACCCTATTGTGAGAGCTGAGATGATACGCCCTCTGGGCAGCACAGCCTCTTCCCCTCACGTCGGGCTGCGGGGCAGGCTCCACGCTTGAGTGACAGCAATCGCCTCTTGAGGTACAAAGTGGTATTCTGAGACAGTTACGGCCTACTTTAGATGGGCTTACTCAAAGGTAGCGTTAGAATTTATTTTAAAATACATTATTTATATTTGTTGAAATTCTCTTAACCTGACGGCTATCAGTAAATCAAATACTCAGAAACAATTCTTCCAGTAACTAGCTGTTGCAGGCCCTTTTTAAAAACCCATCCGATCATTTCATTCTCCCCGGCTGGAATGATTGAATGGCTTAATTGTCTGTTTCCCTATCTCACCGGTGACCTAGGCCCACCTGGCCTGTGCACTAATTGCACAAGGCGTCTAGTGCAAGGCTAGGCAGACCTATTGCTAGGTTAGCTACCAAATCTAGCTTACTCCGGCTGGCTTCTCCAAATTGCTTGCATACCTATGACAAAAATGGGGAGTTTATCTTCAGCTTGCTTCGCTTGCTATAGATTGGCTTACGTAGTCAACAAATATGAAAATATCATTGGTAAGCAGTATATCTACATAATGCAGAGAAATGGAGGCAAATGTGACCTATATCCAAGATATGTATGATGTTTAGGAAAGTCATGAACACTGAATCATCATGACCACTGAAATGATTCGCTATATTGTCTTTTTGCGAGTACACTGCCATATTTTCATATCTCCGTGCTTACATTTGAGAATGTGTCTATGGCTATGATATGAGGTTGACACAAACTACTGGTTACACCTGTTTCAACATCAATACGTACGTTCACACCTGGCTATGGATTTAAATCATTCTGAATATTAAAGTCGTGCGTCTTTTATTTTATACATGTTGCTGTATTTTAAATATCAAATGATGCAGAAAAATAGGCAAACACCTCTTCTTAAAGATTCTTTTTATTATTCTTTTTCACAGTTGTATATTCCCGAGAGTCATGTGGTCAGCGATCTGCAACGTAGAGATCCTATTGATTTCATCCAGTCTCCATAATTTTCATGTTTTCCAAGCATAGAAACTATTTCTAACTGCCCCTTTAAACCAACGTACATGGCAAACTCACAAGATGTTCGGAAGATTACCTTTCTCTGCAACATAATAGGCTTCTGTTGTGTTGGAAGCACAGTTGTATAGCCATTATATTGTATATCCATAAGAAGCACAATTCAGACTGGAAGCACTGTACTGCACTTTACATGAATGGCATTCTGTTTCTGGTATGAGGTAAATCTGGACCAAATCTTCAAGGACTAAGTAAAAAAATGTAATTCAATGTCACGGGATTCAGATATCATGTGATGCAAGCTACCTCTCCTGGGAAGAATGCATTTTTGTTAGGTATGGCAGTATGGCCATCTCTTCTCTTGGTTGGGGTATATCTCTTTGTGTCCTAACAGTATTGTGCTCTCTCTTCACTACAGGATTGGACAGACCATGTCAATACAGTGAACCACACCGCCGCCTGTAGAGACCTTCGCAACAAGTGAGGCTTTTTCTATGTCCTCATCAGGCTGTAAACTGAATGTCCTTGGCAAAGAAAAATCTGGTACTCAAAACAGAAATGTTGTTTTGGCATTATTTTGCTGATGGTCTCTGCGTTTGCCAGCCACTGAAACTTTCAGATGGTCTTTGGGTACTCTACCTGTAAAATGGGTTGTAATTAGTTTGGTTGCAAAGCAAGCAACACTACTGTTATTCAGCCTTGATCTTTTATAATAAGGTTGGTAAGCAAGCATCACTATTTCTATTATCTGTCGTAACCTTTTTAGTATTCTTCCGCCTCATTTTCCATAAGTATCTCATACAATTTTTGAGGGATCAACACCAAACCATTACCAAAAAGTCTGGCAAATATCAGTGCAGTTTCCGTCTGCTTTTACAGACCAACCATTGTACACTTTTATTATCAAGGATAATAATAATAAAGAATATAGAAAGTGAATGGGTGGAAATCAACCAAATGTGTTCCATATTTAAACTGGAGGTAAGCAGGACTCCATGAAGTGAAAGACCACTTGGAATGCAGGGGCAGCTCTAACCCACGTTGAGCCACCATCATGCTGTCATCACAATGCTGCTTCCAAGGGACTTCAGGGCTCAAGACATTTGTGATCAATAATTATTTGGATGAAAGTACACTTGAAAGGACATTGGTTTCGGTCATCGTTTTTTCCCATTTCATTTTTAAAATGTTTAAATTTGTTAGAGAACAGATGTTGACAAGGTTTAATTTAGTTAGGTGCACATTTATTTCAGTTTGCGGCAGTTGCTGCATTTACAGAAGCTATAACAACTAGCCGTTTACAGTTCTTGTCAATTTAAATCTGAATTTATATTTCCTTACCAGCTTAACTCCACCTTGTCTAACGGCTGTGTCTATCTCTAGGTACCCCGATTTGAAACCTGAAAGACCACGGTCAGTTCCCCTATGTTTTTAGTATATTTTTTAAAAGGACGTGTTTTTTATCTGTGTCCTTTCACCTTGTCTACTGTAGTCCTTGATCCATGATATGGTTTCAGGAAAGACCACGATGGAAGTCGGAGCCCATGGCCGGCCAGAGGCCACACCAGCTCCCGCTCCCTCTCCTGGTCCCCCAGCCCGTCCCCCAGTAAACACAGACAGGGGCCCCTTCGCCACCGTCCCCACGCCAAGCCCTACCCTGCCCCCCGACCCCACAGCCATCAGCGCCACTCAGGTAGGAAACCACCTGTTGTAAAGACACCCATCATCTTGATCTCTTGTTTACCATGACCATTCAGAGATATTATCTTTGTACAAACAAGTGGATTATTATTATATATTTGAGGGCCTTTTGATGTTTAGAAATTCCATTGGTTATGTTGTATGTTTCAGTTTGAGACTTTAGTATTAGAATTTAGTACTAGGTGAGTGCTGCGTGCAGCGCTCAACTATTCTTCTTAGGTTTCTTTCTTTCTTTAAAATTATCTCCTTCCTCAATTTTTCACCTAGACTCTAAAAGCTTGGAATCGTGCTGCTTCTTTTTTTAGATTCTTTTTAAGATATTCTTTTCGAAATACTATCTTTTTTTAACATGGGAGTCAATGTCAAAGGTGTCCCATTACTTTAACTGTTTACGACCTAACTAAATAATTTCTCAACCATTTATCTTCATTCAAACCATTTAACAAATTACAAATTTGTATCTTCAATAATATCCATACGCAATTTCGATATCATTTATACTTACTTCAAAATCCCAATTTTAGTTTCATACCGGCTTCGTTTTCAGTCGGTCTCATTAATTTACGTTGACGCTGGAGCGTGAGGACGTTCAGCAGTGTTGCCAGATTGGGCGGTTTTTACCGTCGGATTGGGCTAATTTTGGAGGACGTTCAGGCAGTGTTGCCTGATTGGGCGAGTTTTCCCGCTCTATTGGGCCTCTTTTAATCACGCACCGGCTCGCTTTTCTCTTAAAGACACACACACACACACACACACACACACACACACACACACACACACACACACACACACACACACACACACACACACACACACCAGCAGTGCATGGCAATACATTTGACCTTTCAGATTTTACATTTCTGCATTTTTAGCAATTCTTTGCGCTTTTCATTCAGCTGTCACTTTATTGGTTTCCAGCCATATACATTTTCTTAAATGGTTTGCATGTTGACATTGTTTACTACATTTAGACTTTTGAACTTTTGTTCAAATTCTTCACTTGATTTAAGCCATTTAACGTTTCTTTATGTCTTCATCAATTTCAACCTCACTTTGTACTACAGCACTGACCACATTTTCTGCAGGAAATGCATTTTCTAGTTTGATAAATGGTTCATATTAAATTGCCATATTATCAGAAGGTTTGAATATGTGCAAGGGGACTTTTAAATCCACTTGAATGAACAGCCCTTTTTGATCCCTGTCCTGCGTCTGCTCTCCAAGGTGATCACTACCATTACGACCACCACCACCACCGCCGCCGCTCCCAGTCCAACAGCCCCAGCCCGGGCCACCACGCGGGGGGCCACCGGCCAGACAGGAGGTCCTCCGGGTCCCCAGGTACAGAGTCTCATGCTCTATGAGCCCAAAGCTCACCACTAGCACTGTTGGTATCGCCGGGCTGGGGGCTGTTCTGCTCTTTTCATCCCTGCTGCCTCATGAAGGGGTTCAGTCGTCGACCCTTTGTATCCTTATATTGAAAGTGTCTTGGGACATTTCACGTTCTTCGTGTTTGTAGGGGAGGAAGGACGGCGAGCGCAGAACATTTTTGTTTTTTTTCTGATTAAGCCGACGTGTATCCACAGGAAGCTCGTCTCGCCATGGCCTGAAGCGCACGTACGCCGACCTGCGCTCCAAGCAGGGCCCGCGCTCCAAGGCTGCCGCCCCACGGGACACCGCCCGCGGGCCGGGGAAGATGGGGATAAAGCTGAAGCCCAGGCCGGTCGGGACCAGGGTGACGGACCCGGTTAGTCTCCGTCTGCCCCAGTCTCCCACTCTTTGCTCTGCATTTCTGGGAACATCTCATGAGCAGATTGGTTGTGATTGGTGATGATCTAGCACTAGTAGTCTCTAGAACGCACTTTGTTGAACCACAGACATTAGAAAGGTGTTTGAAAGCCCTTTCATATGGGAGAACAAAACAAATACATTCTGTCATGTTTTCTTCTTGTATTTCTGAGTCCCAACAGCTGCACCCGGTCCAGCTGTTTTTCTGAACTAGGATTGACCATCACTTTAGTTTTGTGTATATAGCTACTTCAATTGTGATTGTTGGAATTAATTGTTGTCAGCCTCACTTGAAAGCCGCTTTGGATAAAAGTATTTGCTAAATGTAAACATTTCTTTCCAATGTAAATGTATAATATAAAGTCATCATCATCAAGTTGTCTATAATAATGCCTCTATGATTACAGAGCGAGTGCCTGTATAGATCCATGATGCATTCTGTTTCTCTATGCTGAAGTGCACTATATTAAGGCCATACCTGTTAACTAGTCACCTTACGGTGAAATTCGCAGTTTTTAAATCTCAAATAGGTCATTAACATGAATCGTGTAGATCCGGAAAAAAAAATTTAGGGGGGGGGGACAGACCTACCAACCAAACAACCGTAGACTGAATAATAACCGACTGTATTATGAGCGAGAAACAAGTTTGCTATCTTCACAATGAAAGATCTTTGGCCAAATGACTCGCGTTCCACGACCCCCAATCATAATCAAGATAAACCACAGCACGTGTTTTTTCCCCTATTGGACCAGTCCTGGAGGTGACTTTCTCAGTCGTACAGATGCGCGGTTGGCGGTTGCAGCCGCAAACTCAGCGGCTAAACGTATCGGGCGGATGACGTGACAAAAAATAATATAATTAAATTCGGCCGGGTGGCGGTTTAACCAATCAAATTAAAGAATAATAGACATTGTCACACACTCCTGAAATGAAACAAAAAGTTTAAATTAAGTGACGATCCATCCCATGTCGCGACTAGTTGCATCGCCTTCCTTATAGGACACTAAGCAAACGTCTCGTAGATGAGACTGCGCCTGGGTTATTTTCTTTCGATATTAGGCCCCGTTTACACGAGGACGCTTGCGGGTAAAAACGACAAAATATTTTGTCGGAAGTGCCTTTCTTTTAGACGGTGACGGCGTTTTTGGGGCATGAAAACGCAAAAATCTGAAAACGCCCTCCAGAGTGGAAAAGTTGAATACGCTCCACCGTAGTGTTTCCGTCTACACTGCCAAGACGCAAAACACTGCTCAGATCTGCTCACGTCGCGTACGCGTTTACGTCACATACATGTGGCAGTACAAGGAAATAAACAAACATGTCAGATTATTTCCATGCGTCGGACCGTCAAGCTGCTCTGACAGCTCTAATAAACTTACAGGAGTCTTTCTACGAAATGTACAGGATATGTACAGATAGTATTACTGAACAGAGAAGGATCTGTAATTATGTTTTGGTTTTCGTGGCGTAGGTAAGAGAAGAAGTAAGATTCTACGCATGCGCTCAGACATGGCGGTGTTGTGTGATAGTGTATCACAGCACTCCCTAGCCGCCTGCCATGCATACCCAATCGAATTCCACAAACTTTTGCGTCACCGTATGCACGCAGATTTCCTCTCAAACGCTCGTCTAAACGCGGAATAAAAAGTGAAGACGCGACGCCACTTTTGCGTCTTCTGTTCAGACCGTCATCGTGTAAACGTAGCCTTAGTTATATTTTAAAACAGCCCGTCATGAGCCGCGTTTACTTGGACACTTCTGATCCGATTAAAAGTGGAAGAACAGCTCAAGCTGATATATACGCCTCAATCGGAATACAATTCTCGGATCGGAATACAATTCCATGCGGAATAGGTGGTCCCTTTTTAAAGTCCCCTATAATCCACATGTATACACTTATTCCAATTGGTTTGGGTGGGTTGAGGCTACTTTTTAACTTGGAGCGATAGCATCAGCAGCTGCAGTAGTTTTCAATTGGTCCGTCTGTACTTTTATGCACACTGAACTTGACTGCTGTCAAGGAAAGTTGATTTTTTTTTTGCCTGATTCACGTCTTTCTTAACACTCGTCTGGTAATTTATCAATCCCAACGTGTCCAGTTGCTAAGCAACGTCAACGTCTTTGGCAAGAGGTTGTGTAAAAAGTGGGATAATGTATAGAACGTCGCCAGTCATTCGAAAATAATTCCCTTCAGGGCGATGGGTCGTACCGAACCAGACCCGGGGCTTATTTTCCCAATAATGACCGGCGTTCTTTACAACGTTATCCCTTACATATATCATATAAGTCTAGACCAGCATATTTTTTTTGCGCAAGAGACATACAAACGTGCGCTTACCACTTTTAGTACCATATATACAGTACATTCGGATTGCATGATAGGAATAGAACTATTCCGATTGGAAATCTAATCTGTAAGGCTCACACTGTGACTTCTCAGGCAACCAAAGGTCCCCCAGCTAAGAAGAAGAAGAAGGGGCCCAGTTGGCCCCCGCAGGGCTCCGGGGCTCAGGGACATCTTGTCCACCTGGCCGGCCTCCCTGTGGACGCCACCCTGCAGGAGGTGGCGGACCTGGTGGGGACGTTCGGCAAGAACACCATCAACCTGTTGGCTCCTCCTGAGGAGAGGAGCAGGGCCATGTCCGAAAGAAAGGTACTGAACTGGGTGAGTCACTACGAACTGGGTGAAAGGTCTCCAACTGGTTGAACTCCAGTAAACCAGTAACCACGATCACCACAGATAGAGAGGTACTGAACTGGGTGAGCTCTCAAAGAAAACCAGTAGCCATGACATCATTGCTCCTATTCAACCAAAATCAGTTGCTTCATTTTCTCTGAAGTCATATTTTTAAATGTGCTCTGCACTACTCTTCTCAATACTTGACACAATGGACAATCTATTTTTGCATCTCATCTTTCCCTCCCTCCCTCCCTTCTCTTCTCCCTCCACCCCCGACCACCCAGGCGTCAGTGTACATGGTGAAAGCGGAGGAGGCCCAGGCGCTGGTGGACTGCACCACCCTCAGCATCAGGCAGCAGGCGGTCACCGCCACCATAGCCAAGGTATAGAAACAGCAAACCACAGCATAGGAGCGTCACAGGGACTAGGACATGCCATGACTACCAACAATTGTATAGCCTGTATTCCATGCTGTCCATATTTCTTCCTTTTGCTGGATTTATTGAATGGTTACCCTTTCGTGAGACAAAATAAAGTATGGGGAGTTTTATTATCCCAGAACACAAAATATTGATTTCTTTTTAATCTTTAGAAACCCGTGGTGGCGCCAGCAGCTCCTGACCTCAAAGGGTACGTGGTGTCTACCGTTTGATCGCAACTCACATGTTCTCTGCACTACTGTCTGATGGTAAAGGTTTACATTCTTTCCTCACAGAAAGCCCAGCCGTGAACCCAAGAAACCTGCTGTCAGTGGCAAAGGTAAAATGTCATTTGGTTTAACTAGTGCAATGCCTGTGCATAAAGAGGTCTCTCAAGAGGAACCCACACTCAATGCTGCACCACTGTCAGTTGTAACCCTGCGTGGAAAGAGGGCCCTGGAGCTTTTGCATGCCACTTGGTCCAGAGGGGCCAATCAAAACCCCTCCACAACTGCACTTCTTTTGGTCCATGTGGGGCCCGTTCTGAGCCCGTTCATTGCCTGCGTCCAACGGGCCAATTGTTGTCGTTGCCTTCTGAAGAATCGCTCATCCAGAACAACCTCCCACTCGACACAGCAAATTGGGGGTTTTAAAAAAGGATTGAAATGGCTTCAGACGCAGGACGTTGATCTAGTTAGTTTTTTCTCCCCACAATTTTGTAAACGGCAAATGTACCGTATTTTCCGCACTATAAGGCGCACCGGAGTATAAGCCGCAGCAGCTAAATTGAATGTGTTCATATATAAGCCGAACTGAGCTATAAGCCGCAGGTGTTTTAATGTTTAATTACGTTATAAGGGTTCGTGCACAGAGGGGATTGTCGGGAAAGAGATGGCTGTCTCGCTCTCGTTCTGTCTGTCGCACCACTCCTGTTCCACTTTTACTTTTGCGCTACCTGTCTCACTCTTTTCCGGCCTCCAGCTTTTCCTGCTGGAGCCCACCGCTTAAAGGTGGGGGGGGCGCGGACTGGTCATAGAGACCATAGAGTTAAAATTGGTGGACTTTAAGCTGTAAAATCCATAGATTTGGGAGGTACCCTAGTGGTCGTTAGCTGTAAAAATCCATAGATTAGCCGCACCGTTATATAGGCCGCAGTATCGAAAAATGGGAAAAAAGCCGTAGCTCAAGTTCGAAAATTACTGTACAGCAAACTGTTGAGGATACCACAAAGGTCTATAAAGTGAAACGTGTTTTACTCAACAATCACTTTGTATTTTAAGCATTTGTGATCATACTTCTAAATAGTACATTCTAATTTATTATTTTGTTGCTCCAACAGGCAAAGCTCCACAGAAGGCTTTCAAAGAGGTAGGCACTACATCATGGCCACTACCTGATCAGCATTCAGTTTTAGTGGAAAATGGGGTTATTGATTCATAGTTTTATCGGCCTCTTTGTAAATTAGCCAACTCTTCCATTTTCAATTAAGGCAATTGATGCAAATGTTATGGATGGATATCCATGGTATCCTTTTGGTGCATTCTCTTAAAAACAAGCGTCTTGTCCCATGGTCTGGTTTCGCCTCCAGAAGGGCATGGTATTGATCCAGGGACTCCCTCACTCGGAGTGGACCAAGGCAGACCTCGTCGCCCTGGCCAAGCCCTTCGGTACCCCGTCAGACGTTGTCATCGCAAGAGGCTGCCAAAAGGTGGGTGGCCTGAGAGGCTTCCTCGCCCAAACCGTTGTGGTGTGAAACATGGTGATGGCTCACCTGACTGGCTTCCCCTGGGCAAAGCATCTATGAATAATATCAAACAAATTAATGTGAAAATTATAGAATGTAAAAGAATATATGGATGTTGCGTCCGTGCATGACTGACGTTTGTTGAGGTTTCTACCATTTGGTGACTGGTTCTCCATCAGCAATGGAAACTCTCCATATTAGGAGCAGTGCGACATTGAGGGCGTTTAGATAATGTGTTTATAAATGTTTTTATTTAAGAAATGAATTGTGAAATTTTTGTTACAATTCTTAAATGTTTTTATCAATACATTTGCCAACCAGGACCTCTCAAAATGCTCAACGTGAGGATGAACTTGGTGATGAGGTTCTAACCGAACGGCCCAAAAATAAATTGTCTCTGTCCAGGGGCGGAGCTACAGGGGGGGTAAGGGGAGAGCCTCTCCCCACTTTAGCCTTGCCTCCCCAATGGCCTCCCTACCTTTTGTGTCCTTAAAAACACTGTCCTCAAGCCTCTCAAAGCAATGAAACAAACAATAAATGAACCACCAGTGTATAATTGGAGATAATCTTAAACCCTGCCCCATTCACTGCTGCAAAGGTAGTGCAGGTAGATTGCGCGACATTACAAAAAAAATACAAAAACCTGCATTTAAAATGTAACAAAAATTATCATCCCTATGACATGACACCACTTGATTGACGAAAATTGTCTGTCAGACTTTGACAAACAAGTTTCAAGACTGCTTGTACAGTATCTTTCTTTCTCTGAGCTAACAGTAACATGGCATCCTTGAACAATAACACATAAGACCCAGGTGCCTTAATATCTGGTTACAAACTAGATGTGTATACAAGTAAAACATCAGCACAATAATAAAACCAGTACAAGAGTAAACAGATAAATGTGCTGTATTACATGAAATGCAATCTACTGTAGGCCTATGTAAACTTAATTAATGTGATTTCTTCTGAGCTCACATGTTTGAACAATAACTTATAAGAACCAGGTGCCTAATTTCTGGTTACATATGTGCATCAAAGTTGCAGTACAGGAGGATTTTGATAGTACAAGCTGATATTGAGCTGAAGTCCAGGGCAATGTGCTACCACATTGACTGCATTATTTGGCTCAACCTATTTATGATGTCAGCCATTTCCCACGATAATTATTAAGGGCAAAACCATTCCACCATGACTGATGGTCATTTGGAAGCTTGGGACTAGCTATAAGCAGCTACTGTCCGTACCATGCAACCCTGGCTGACTCCAGTCGGTGTAAGTCATCGGAGTATGTACTCAGTAGATATAAATAAAATGTTAAGCATTTTTTCTATCCATTTAGATAATTTTGACCTGGTCCATTTTGAATGTAACTCGCAAGAAGAAAAAGTGTGGGCACCCCTGAAGATAATGTCAGTGTCCCCTGGTAAAGTTTAAATCAACCAATTCAACTAAAAATTCATTTCTTTATTAATTGAATGCATGCTAAAGGCGATTGAGCATCAGCAATAACAGCACATCCACTATTAAGCCAAAAGTGAAACGCTCGCTAATGGTGTGTAGAACCATTTTTCTTCTACACAACCCCCTTATTTGATTTTTTTTGTTCACCTTCAAAGAACTCTTGCCATTTTTTGCCACCCCCATGTACAATTCTGGCTCTATAACAAAATAGTTCCCTCCCGTTTCTTCCCGTTGACCAAGTATGCAACGGTTAATTTTGCCACCAACTGCCGCACGCCACCTCAAGGCCATTAGAAGGAACTACAAGCTAGTGTGATGTTCCCTTAAACTGGGTAGCCCCGGCCATTCTGCCGGCGATTTTGAGTTAGCCCTGCACATGGGTCTGAAGAAGAGCAATACATTTCTTTCTGCTTCCGAAACATTTTCGTGGGAGCCAATCACCAAGCTGGCTGTTCCCCTTGGCGCGCTATTGGCTGGTTTAACACAATGACGACAGGAAAGCGAACAGGGAAATGACAGCAGCTTCCCCAGACCAACGTGCAATCTACGATTGAGCTTGGTCTGCTGATAGCCAGACTAATGTTCCCCATGAGCCCCCGAACTGACAGTGATGGATGGTGCTTGCTATAACCGTGGAGCCCTTGTGTGTGTGTGGTTATGCCAGGCGCTGCTGTGGCTGCCGGATGTGGCCTCCGCAGAAGAGATGGTGAAGGTTCACACCGTGACCCCGGTCCAGATGGAGGGTTCTCAGCTGGAGATGGTCAGCCTCAGGCTGCCCTGTACCCTCAAAACCCCTGTAAGTGTTTTCCTCCCTGCTCTTGGTCCTGCCTCTGCCCCCTCTAGTGTACCTCCTCCTTTCTCGTGTCCTCCTCTTTCCTAATCCTCCTCTTTCAATAATCAATCTTTGGCATTCAATTTTGTTTCTTAAAGTTCAGTCAAGGTAAGTGTATTTGCGGTTGACGGACATCAGAGTAAGGTGCATTGAGACAAGGAGGCTGTACTTGACTCCACTTTATCAATAAAACAGAATACAAACCACTCCCAGTTGCCCTCCCTCTCGAGGGGAGAGGTTTACCAGCTAATCTGCTGTCTTAAATACAAGGCTAGCGTTATGTTGATGGGAAGAAAACATTTCTGGCTAAACGTTGTTTAACGCTCTTAACCACATTGTTGTAGTGGAGACCTTACATTTTACAACTGCGCTCCACTATAACTTACCTACAGCACCTTTGAACTTACCAAAAATATTCTATTGAGATCATGTAATGCTACATGATAGTACTTTGTTAATAAAATATTTTGTTTTATAAATGTTTTTCCCACCAAACAGCGATTTTATTAATCATATTCTTAACGTTGTACAGGTGGCCTTGTACAATCTGTTGAAGAAGAGGTCACCAGAGAACACAGAGGTGAGTTTGAATCCCTGCCCTCACATATTCCTGTGTTCCATTTTGTGTGAGTCTTGAGGCATAGAAAGTGAGTACAGGATGATGGTGTGGAGTAGAGATTTGGTGCAGGTGCTAGCGCGTGAGGATTTTCTCTTGACACCCACATCTTGTCCTTAATCCCTTTTACAAGGAGAGAGGATGTGGGGCCTATTCCCCTGGGGCAGGCGCCCTGCCCCACGGGATGGAAGAGTGTGCTGGTGATCACCAATGTACCAGCCACGCCCTCGGGCCCCGAGGAGGTTATCCAACAGGTCCGGCGACTTGGAACCATACGGAACTTTCTAGTGCTTGAGAACCACATGGTAAGACACTATTATTGTATACCTCTCTTAATTAAAAATGACTTAACCGGGGAGTAGGTAGGATTTGTGGTTGTGAAGAGGTGCCGAAAGAGTGATTGATAGGCTTGATCGATTCCCTGAACCAATCAGTGAAGAGATGTCCTGGCTGGTCATAAACAACGTTAAGGGGTCTAAAATCAAAACATTCTCATACAGAGGCAGGAGACGCAAACACAAACTGATATTCTTGCACCCAAATAATAGCTCTTAAACTTTATCCGCTGAAGTTTTAACATTTGAGTAATTACCTGAGGCATTTGGTTGTTGTGATGTTTGTTAATATTTTCCAACTCTCCTCCCCAAACATCTTAAATGCCAGACCATCTGCGAGATGGAGACGCCACAGATGGCGTTTTATATTTTCAGACGCTTCCAGAGGTTCCCTGGCATCGCCCAGAACAAGGTCCTGTTGTTTACCCGCGAGGCCGACCCCAAACTGAAGACCTCCGCAGATCTCCATGTGACCAAGGTACGTCTGTCAGACATTCAGTAGACTGCTGTGGTTCGGCAGTGCCAACCTTTCCATTCCAATCGGACCTGTCTGATGTTTTGTTTTCCATCTCAAAAGTCTTCGCCTGCCAACGGTGACAAGAGCCAGAAGAAGCCAGCAGCTGTCAGGGACAACACGGACAGAAGAGCAGAAACCAAGACGGGCAAAGCTGAGGGCAAGGGCCAAGTACCCGAGCCCGCATGCACCCAGGACCTCCAACCCAAGACAGAGGAAATCAAGGCTGCAGAGGAACCGATGACTGCAGTGGAACCTCAGATGACTGCAGTGGAACCTCAGGCTGCAGTGGAACCTCCAGGCTGCAGTGGAACCTCAGGCTGCAGATGAACCTCAGGCTGCAGGTGAACCCCAGGCTGCAGGTGAACCCCAGGCTGCAGGTGAACCCCAGGCTGCAGGTGAACCCCAGGCTGCAGGTGAACCCCAGGCTGCAGGTGAACCCCCAGGCTGCAGGTGAACCCCAGGCTGCAGGTGAACCCCAGGCTGCAGGTGAACCCCAGGCTGCAGGTGAACCCCAGGCTGCAGGTGAACCCCAGGCTGCAGGTGAACCCCAGGCTGCAGGTGAACCCCAGGCTGCAGGTGAACCCCAGGCTGCAGGTGAACCCCAGGCTGCAGTGGAACCGAAGACTGCAGTGGAACCAATTGCTGCAATGGAGGAGCGGGATGCATTGGAACCAAACGCTGCAGTTGGGAAGCAGGATACATTGGAACCACAGGGGTCGGTGGTTCCTCCCCTTGGAAAGAAGACCAAGACACCTCACACTGATGCTGCAGAGGGTGTGACGCCTGAACTGCCTAAGGTACTTCAATCATTCCCAAAAAGGACATGTCTGAAGAAGTCACTCAGGCTTTCCCTATAAAAATAAGATGGTACTTCCAAGGCGGGTTAATCATTCTTTCTGTTTTGCTAAATGTCTTGTATCTGCAAATCATCTCTTGAATATTTCCTTCAGGTCACCCCAGCAATGGTGGAGGCGCTGCTGGAGGAATGCAGGACAAGGAGCCTGAGCCGGCAGGGCCAGCTGGAGGCAGCAGTCCCCCCCTCCAACACCGCCGCCGCCAGAAAACCACAGACCCCCCAAAAGAAGAAGTCTGCGGGCGGGCCGCCAGAGAAGAAGGAGCGAAGCCGAGAGGAGGGGAGAAAGAGGCAGGAGAAGGACTTGGAGAGGGAGGCCCGGCGGGACAGGGAGAGGAGAGATCCGCAGAGACCGGGAGCGGGTTCGGGATTGGGAGAGAGAGGAAAGGAGGAAGAGGGACCGGGACCTGGGCTGGAGGGGGGAGGACGAAAGAGAGAGGAGGGACAGAGAGCGCTATGAAGGATCCAGAACCCAGCGGGAGGGCTCCTCCGGCTCCAAGTCCTCCGGGATATCGGAGGGGAGTCGGCTGAGCTCCAGGAGGGATGGCCCCGAGAGGAGTACGGCTGAGAAGGCAAACAAGGTGAGGAAGATACAAGGCCTGTTCAGAGTCAGTGCATTTGAGGACACCGGTTTTAAGTCACCACAGCAGCCTCTACATAAACAAGTATCTTCATATAATATGCCCTCAGATAACTTTTATGTTATGTAGAATTTTTTTTCATTTTTAAAGTAATGATCACAATAAAATCACACAAGTGTGGACTTCAACATTGACGTTCCATCAATGTTCTGCATTGCTTGTGTTCTCTTGTCCTGGCCTCATGAAACGACCACATGTTGAAGTGCAAACTTCAGTTCTCTGTTCCCTGTGTTAACCGGAGGTTGTGGACGACGAGGAGGAGGAGATGGACTGCTTCCCGTTTGACCTGGACAACTTTGTGACGGTGGACGAGGTGGGGGACGTGGCGGACCTCCCAGACGTCTCCTCTCTCCCCGAGCTCATGGAGACAGACGTGGGGGTCGTGGGGGTCGTGGAGACGGTCACCAGCGCTGCAGCGTCAGGAGACACGCCTGCAGCTGCCACACAGGAGGAAACGCAGGTATGCAGCGCTTTGAGGTTACAAACACGAGTGAGGTTTCTTTAGGAATAACTACAAAAATGATAAGTTCAGAAGGGATCATGATTGTTTTTTCCTGTTCTCTGCATAGGCCACAGCATCACTCAGCGCCTTAGAGGATGGCATGGCTGCTGAAGACCCGCCCCCGGGGCCTGACTCCCAGCCTGGGGATTCAGTGGACTCTGATCCTCAGCAGGGGGACCGGGCCTCCCAAGTCCTCCCTGATCAACTCAAAGCCGCAAGCCCCTCAGACGAGTCTCCGCCCCAGGTCCACAACCCCCAAGGCCAGAAGGTGTCCCCCTCGGAGGCAGAGGCCACAATCAAACCAGCAGGAACCACACCAGTATTGGGTACGTACCAGCTCATCTTGATTCAAGTGATGCCTTGATGTGTACTCTTCATCACCCCTAGAGTCAGTATGGTACCTTACCATCCATAAAGGATTTCATGCACTGCAGTAAGGGTCAGGTAATCGGGCCCAAATCTTAAGATTCAGTTTGTTGACATGCACATTGGAAAGCCAATAATTCCAGCGTCACTCGACTATGAAAGCTTAGGTATTGAATTGTTTTGTGGGATTGCCTTCTTCACACCCAAAGGGTAAACCATTGCTGCTTAAATACGTTATCCGGCCAACAGTGAAATTTAAATAGCTTTGTTACAATTGTTTATGAAAATGCGTAGAGGATACAAATGACCACTGTAAACATTCCACTTTTCTATTCTTGTTCCCATTATCTCAATAGTGGAGGAGAGCAGGGCAGGTTCCATTTCTGTGGTCCAGTCTTTCGCAGCATGCACCATGGTCATAGCGGGCGACGCCCCCAGTGTTGGGTCAAAGCCCTCCTCCCCTGGCGGCCGTTCGCCAGACGACACCACAGAAGAAGAAAAGGTGGAGCCCGGTTCGGACCCCACCCAGGTGAAGGAGGAGGTGGAGCCGATAGTTCCAGGGGAGCCAGAGGGCCAGACCGGGAGCGAGGGGGGGGAGGACGCTTTGCCCTCCGATGCAGGGGAAGGTACGTCTAATCTGCTCTAAGAGTGAACACTTTTACCCTGTTCACTCAGTTAACTGAGTAAGCCATTCACTGAGCATAAGATGAACATGGGCTGATCAGTAATGTGGATTTGTACGTTGTGGGCATGTGATCACGTTAAGGATTTAAATTGAACATCTTCAAGCTTAATGGAATAATTCCCACATTATAGAATTGATAATTGTTAAAACACAGTAGGTGCTAAAACAGCCGTGGCGGAGCTACATTTCCGACAAGACCAAGATGGGAATTAAAGGAAAACTGGAGGATTTTTCAACCTTGAATCACTTTTTGTAATTAGACCAGTATTAAGTGGACACTGCAGCTGTAATCCTGTAATTAAGCTGTAATTAAAAAGGGTGGGAAAGAGTAGTTCAAGAATGAGTTGTGCTGTTTTTAGGACAGGCTTACGGGCGCCTCATATGGTCCTAGCGGGCGCCCTGGTGCCCGCGGGCAATGCGTTGGTGACCCCTGAGCTAGAGTGTCCAATGTTATGCTAACCAAAGGGCACATAGAGCGACTGGTCTGCAACATGAATAATAGATCCGTAACAGTCCCAGAATGATTATTATGTAGATTATGGAGCCATCTCTAACAGGACATATACCATTTCAGTGAAGGAGCAGAGCTTGGAGGACCTGCAGAAGAGCGAGGTTGTGAGCATGAAGAGCTCTCCTGGAGACGACGCCCTTATGCCCTTTGACCCCAGCCGTCCTGTTGGTAAGAGCCGTGGTTCTCGTCGGTATCCTCACAATGCGGCTGACCAGAGTCCAGGGCGTTCAGTGGAGATCTCTATATAAAAATACATGCTTTTGTATTCGGTGGACGTACTGTATATACAGGTATTTAAACCGGTGGTGTTATGGTCTCTTTTTGGCCCGGTCCAGTCCAATGACTTTGAGTCAGCAAGATGGATCAAATCCTTACACAAAAATGAAACACTTTTTAAAGATATGTATTTTTTTAGGCAATATTTTGGGCATTGTTTTACAGAATTTTTTGGTAATTAGTGTAGTCTGTTTTTCGAAATGTATGTAAACTGTCTAATGCCTAACTTTCTCAATGATTTTCAGGTTTGGAGTTCCTGGTTCCAAAGACCGGATTCTTCTGCAAAGTGTGCAACCGTTTTTTTACCGGAAGCCGTGAGGCGCAAATCAGCCACTGCAAGACACTCAAACATTATCAAAGCCTGCAGGTGGAACGTCAACACTAATTCATACAGTTAAATATGTAAAATTAATATGAATACATTATGTGAATTTATAAAACCAGTTCATGTTAGTTGACGTGAGGGTTCAGTACAAAGATTAACCTCCATTTTCTTTTTCAGAAATATTTACAGCCCAAGAAGACGGCAAAACCTCCTGGCAAATCTACCACTAGCTAGGTCCGCCCAAGACGACATGAACATCTATCATTCCTTGACTTTTTTTAACAGTTTCTCCCTGTTGACGACTTAATGGGAGAAGAGGGTCCAGTGTTTTTCTTTTTGTAAAGTCGTTGTTCCTTTTCATTTTTGAGTCGTTGATTTGCTGGTTACAATACATTCATTTATTGAAAGTGGAAGTAGGTTGCTATGCCTAATAAAAGAGGATTTTATTAACTTACCTTCATGGTCATCATTTATTTAAACTTTTAATCTTTAAGATAATTTTCATACTGCCTTATGCTTCACATTTGTTGCATAATTACCAAAGCAAAGGCTTCATGCACAGCCCATGTTAACTACACATTATAATAGGCTTCTCCAGCCCATGTTAACTACACATCATAGGCTCCCAAGCCCGATAGTAACTACACACACCATAGGCCTCCAGCCCATGTTAACTACACATCATAGGCTCCAGCCCATGTTAACTACACATCATAGGCTCCAGCCCATGTTAACTACACATCATAGGCTCCAGCCCATGTTAACTACACATCATAGGCTCCAGCCCATGTTTACTACACAGATAATGATGATTCCAGCCCATGTTACTACTACAAATCATAGGCTCCAGCCCGTTAACTATACATGATAGGCTCCAGAACATGTTAACTACACATCATAGGCCTCAGCACATGCTAACCACACATTATAGACTCCAGCCCATGTGTTTCCTCTGCAAAGTCGAACCAGGGTTGGTATAAGATATGGTTTCTCAACGGGGGCGGTACCGCCCCCTGGGGGGTGTTCGCTGCAACCC